>JAQZBX010022589.1:0-31444 GCA_029593785.1 Cabassous unicinctus
ATACCATTAAGTCCACTCTAGTCCATAGCTCTTCCCCCAATCCTGAGGGGACTGGGATGGTGATGTCCACTCCACCTCCAAGTGAGAGTGGGCTTATATCCCATGGATACGGTGGATGGGATTATCCTGCCTGCAGCTGCAGGCTCTCTCCATTCCCTGGGATGGCCGTTGTTCACCATCGTCTCCTCACCAGGTGACTTGGGTGAGTCCATTGAGCTGTAGAGTAGGAGTTGCAGCTCCACCGAGATTCCAGGCACAGCTGGCACATAGGTAGGCCAGAGGCTCCAGTCTCTGGAAGTACACCTACAAACTCTAGCATCACATATAGGTTTAATAGAAGGGACTGATGGACGATGTGCAAGGAGGACTTATTTGAGTCCAACTCTGTCACTCTCAGGCACACAGATTCCAAAGTAGAGCCCACTGATAAGGCGTCAATCTCTGGGGCTACCCCCCTTATATAGGACCTGGGTGTCTCCAGAGCCCTCAGGAGCCCCTCTGTGTGGGGTGATATCCACTTTGGTGTTCTATGAGATCCTACTGAGGTGTGTGTAAGCATTACCTCTGGGATGACCTCCCGACTCTCTTTGAAGTGTCTTAGCCACATGAACTCATTTCTCTTTACCTTTTCTCCCTTTTATTCAAGGTCTTTTTCCAGTCGTGTTGCCAGTTGGCACTTGGTATTAATCCCTCGTTGCCAGGGAGGCTCATCCCCGGGAGTCATGTCCCACATTGGGGGGAAGGTAATGCATTCATATACTCAGTTTGGCTTAGAGAGAGGCCACATTTGAGCAACAAGGAGGCAACCCTTAGGCACCCCATAACAGTAGGCTAAGTTTTAATTACAAGAGCAAAGACTCATAAGGCTAGTCATCAATAACAAGAACCCATCAGTGGGCCATCCTCTTTTGCCAGACACTGCCCCTGCACTCAGGGCACTGTTGCTGCTCCCTTGGAGAATGTGGCAGAGCTCTCCAGGCTGGGAATTCAGATTCCCTCATTTATTGAGTGATTGTTTACCCACCGTGACCATGCCCCATCCCTTGATCATTTGAACAATTTTATATATATTTCATGTATATTCAGATGAATTTACTCCCATGAATCCCCCATCCCAGACACCCCCACCAATGATCCTCTGCAGCCCCCATTGTAACCCTTCTGTGATCTAAATGGACATAATCTACGGTAAAGTGATAGAGTATAGTTGCATATTGAAGGATAGGACAGATAGGTAGTGATATTACTGGGTTTGGTGGTGGAGGGTTGACAGGTGGGTAGATTAGGAAGGGCAGGTAAGAATACCCAGGGCATGTAACTATGAATCTTGTCATTCCATGAGTCAAGACAGGGGAGTGTCATATGCCCCAAGGGGATGGGGAAGAAGGAAAAGAAAAGATCAAATGGGGTATTTAGTGGTCATGGGAAATGTTTTTCATTACCTTACAGTAATGGACACAGGACATGGTAAATATCATCAAAAATTATTAAACTGTACCATCTAAATTGTAAACTATACTGTAAACCATTGACAATGTTTAGTTGTTATATTTCTCTATCTGTATAACAGTTATAACAATGCTAACATCCATAAAAAAAAAAAAAAGGTTTTAATATGGAGTGGGGAAGGGGGAGGGAGGTTGGGTATTTGGGAGTCTCTAGTTTTCCATGTGTGACTTTGCTGTGACCTAAAACTTCATTGAAAATTAAATGAAAATTTGGGAGACACTGGGGAATGAGAGGGGGAAGGTGTCACGGTACACTGGACATCCAATAATGCAGTGATAAAAGGGAAAAAGAATAATTTTTTAAAAAGGAATTTTTTTATTTTTCCCATTTTTTTTAATGTCCCAATCTGCTATTTATATTTTATTTTCAGTGTTTTTTTTTCTGAGTTTCCTTGTATTTTATCTCTTGCATTTAAGCTTATCATTAGTATTTCATTTTCCTATTAATTATATTTGGTTATTATATGGGCTTCAGCTAGTGTGTCTTGAATCAGATGTTTGGAGGCAAGTGGATAACACAACTTGCAAATTTTTGTTGCTCAATAGGTCATTCCTATATTCAACAATAATAGTCAGTCTTGTTTATTTTTCTAAGGAAGCTGTATCCAGACTTAACAGAGAATTCACACCAGAAGTTTTTCTTTGTGCCGGTCTATGTTCATTTATTTTTTCAGTCATTTATTCCACAAGAGATTGTCTTTTATTAGAAACTGTGAAGCTGAACCACAGTGCATTAATTTTGTAAATGTGATGGCGTCACTATCATAAAAGGTTCGGAGGGAAGCTGAACCGTGTGGAATCACCATGGTGATCTGCTGTGATGGTGAGCGTCCCAGGGGCAATTGACCACAGGAAAACCATTAGAAATCCCTCCTCTGGAGACATGTTGTTGTTTTCCACTCAACCACTTAAGGACTGATAAGGGCCACAGAGTCAAGGAAGCAACCACTCTTCTCTGACTATTGCAAAGAATGAAATGGAGTCTCTAGGTTCTTCAACAACCATCAGCACAGGCATAACTTCAAGAAAACCTTCCCCATTTCTAACTGGAAAATTACATTAGCCACAAGAAAAAAGGTCTTACAAATGTCAAAGGGTACAGAAGTTTATTTGTACCCTTGCTCCCATTTTAAGTGCCTGTAGATTTTTTTTTTTTAAGATTTATTTATTTATTTATTTACCCCCCCCCCCTTGCTGCTTGTGTTTGCTGTGTCCATTTGCCGTGCATTTTTTCTGTGTCTGCTTATCTCCCCCTTGCTGTGAGGTCTTGCTGCATCAGCCCACGGCGCCGCACGGGCCGGCCTGCCCTCACAAGGAGGCCCCGGGAAGCGAACCCAGGGCCTCCCACATGGTAAACGGGGGCTCTATCGATTGAGCCACACCCGCTTCCCCCTGTAGATTTTTATTTCATCAGTTTGGACAGAGATAAGTATGTAGAAGGCTTGGGGAAGAGTGGCTGAGGGCTAGAAATGGAGATGAAGGGAATAGGGCTGCATCTCCTAGAACAACTTTGCAGCAATAATAGACTTTCTTACGAAGGTCCGTCATTCCTTATTGTTTGCAATTACCATCCAAAGTAATAGAAATGAATTAAGGGGGATCACTTAAAGAAAAGCAGGTATTAATGGGATGCCACATAAGAACCATTGTTTCAAGAGATAATAAAACTGTAAGAAAAGTCTCTCTCATCAACTCTGAGAATTTGCTTTGCTGCTGCTAGTTCTGCACTTTTAATTTTTGGATTCAGTCTTGAAAGCATATTTCTATTTATTTCATATATATAGGAAGTATATATCATATTTTATGGGCAACATTTGGAAATGAAAAAGATTGACTCTATTCATTTAATGCTAACCCAGCAGCCTTTGAAGTACTAACATACTATAAAGGAAAACAATCTGTTCAGGCTATTAGCAAAGTAAAGCACATATTAGTCAATATTTTAAATGACCTGCCTCAGGATAGTTTTTCAAGGACATGTTAGGCATTAGCCAATTAATATTGCTGATGTCACCAGTAACCATGGCTTAGATTTATGTTATCGCATACATGGGTTAGGGGAAATTGGCATTGAGTTATTATCAAAGGTTAATTCCAGTAAGAACTGGTTATAATTGATTTATTGCATGACTACAGAATGTACCTCTAATCTTAGGCAGAAATTTTCTAAATTCATGTTGCTGGCCAAAAGAGATTTATGATAAATAGACTTAAATAGCAAATATTATTGTAAAATAGTTAAAAGCACATAAATCAAATGTGAACTAAATCAATTGCTTATGTATATGTGTATACTATTTAGAGGTATAAATTTTCTTTAAAAATGAAGTTATAGAGAGAAAATTTTTTTAAATAAAATATGCTAGGAAATTAAAAGGCTATTTCTTTTAGGTGCCTTTTCAGATCTAAAGTCACTTTTTTCTTTTGTCTGAGAACATAAAAATGCACTGCGTTTAACTTGGTTTGTCATTAAAATCTCACTGTTTTTCTAGTTTTCAAAATACAAATACCTAGAAATGGAAAAGTACATGAGGAAATTTTTCTAATTTCCAGGGCAGGGACAAAATACCTGGAAAATTATCCTATTTTTCCTCAAATAATGCAGTCTGTGAAACTTAACAACTTTCTCCATATATATATACATATTTCTAAATGTGAAATTTTTCAAAAGTTTCACCTCTCCCTTGACTTGAGTATATTTATCCACATGCATCTAACTACACATCCCCATTTATCTTAGGATTCTTGATTCTTGTTTCTAATTAAATTGCAAATGGGTGTAAACATTTCAAACCTAGACCAGTGTGTTCTCATTTATTATTGAAAGAACATGGTGATCTCCAAATACATACATACATACACACACACAGACATATCACCAACTCAGATCCAGGAAAATATCTGTGAGCCTTTGTTCAGTTACCAAGAGCTAGGGCAGGGACAGTAACCTACCCAGACCCAAAAGGTTATTATCCACAAAATAAATCACAGCATGGTTGGCAAGTTTCCCAGAAAGGATGGATTGTGATACGCATCACAATACTCAAGGCCAACTTTCTTCAAGATCTCTCTCTTTTTTAGCCTCAGAACCATTTCTGTGACTGGGAGAAGGGAGAAGTATGAAGGAGAGCTGATTGAGAGGGTTGGCCACCACTGTCTCCCCTCTCCAAATGGAAGCCAAAATCTGGGCTGGAAGTCAAAGTTGGGAATCACAAATATACTCCACAGAAGTAGAGATCAGAGCAAGCAAAACAGCCTTGTCCTTTTCTTCACTAAGATCTGTTTAAATATATGTCTCTTGGCCCAAGGATAAGCTCCATACCACTAGCCCAAAATGCATGTGATAAATGCCTTACAGAGTTTTATAGGTCTCTGGAATAAGTGGTAGTCAGGGTTCTGAGCATATAAATATTATGATAATTATTATCTGTTCTGGGACCATGGCATGACTAGCCACATACTCCAAAATTCTGATCAATTAAATTGAACCATTGTTCACTGTTCACTTACTATTCCTTGAATACAGTATTAATATGATACAGTTGAAGCCAATTTAGTATATAATTATTCCCCCTAAATATGTTATCCTCAATTGCTGTGGACTGAAAATTCTAGGAAAATCATGGAGGACAGTAGCGAGGAAGCGGCTTCTTCTTCAGTCAGGTAGCCGTCTGCTATTTCATTCAGTCACATCCCCTGTGAGTTGGCCAATACGTTAGGTAGGGTTTTCCTGCTTGTTTGCAAACCAGAAGTAGGAAATTAAGTTACTATAAGAAAATTTTTAAAAAGAAGGAAGGAAGGGAGGAAGTGAGGGAGGGAGGGAGGGAGGGAGGGAGACAGGAAGGGAAAGGGAAGAGAAGAAAGAAGGAACAAGAATACAAAGCCTTACCAATATGTGGAAAGGACAGCTTTAGGGACGACTGGAACCAGGAACTTTAATGATGCTATGAATTTTTCCTAATGACTCTTCTCTCTGCTTCTCTCTATGTGGTAGTTTCTTTCTGACCAGCAATTCCAGCAGGCAGAGAGGCCAGTCACCTGTAGCTTAGGACTTATACCCTTATGATCTCAGACACTAACTGTAGAAAGACTCTCTTTCCAAGCTCTGGTTAGAAAAATACCAGGAAAAAACTCTGATTAACCTGATTTGCCACAGGTGCCCATCCTGGGAGAATGTCTGTGGCCAAGGAGAGAGGGTCTCATAAGTACTTAGCAACTCCCAGACTAGGGCATGGCAAAGAGCAGCCAGAGGAGAGTGTTAGGCCCAGAAGTAGGGAAGGAGTCTGTGCAGGCAAAACAAAAACTCGACCATACTCATTCAACCTATTATTTACCAGATTCTAAAATAACTGTAACTTGGGAATTGGAAATAATAATAGAAGTCCATAGTTCCAACTCTCCACCAATTCCCAGTATCATGTTTTAAAAGGGGCCTAGACAAATTAGAACATGTCTAAAGGGATGCTGGCATTAGAAGCTATACCATACAAGGTACAGTTAAGGGAACTGAACCTTATCTTACAAAAAGAAAGATTAAAGAGGCAGTGGATTTCATATACTCAAATATTTGTAGAAAGAGCATATTTACTCTGTACTGCTTCATTCTCAGAATTACAAACATAAATAAATTACTACAGAATTCAGAAAGGTAACATAAGGGAGTGAAGCTAGCCAGATATTAGAGAAACAATAGTACATACATGATACTATATGGCACGTGACATTCTGGTGCAGGGCATGGAAATCCATAGGGAGTAGAGGACTATGGAGAACTGGAGAATTCATGCTCCATCTAAAAGAGGCAATCCTCACTCAGGTCCAGCTAATTCTTGCCCTGCCCTGTGGGAATGCAGGTTGAGTACTGCCAGATCTTTCTTTTTCAAGAAAAGCCAGAAAGCCTTTATTTTTATGTGAAATCTCTCAATTTCTTCAATGTTGGCTCATTTTTAAAAAGAAACACCATGTGGGCCAAACAAAATACAGTTTTGGGAGGAAGCCATTATGGGGCCCCAGTTTGAAACCTCTATTCTAAAAGGTAAAGCTAGAGCTAGTGGCTCAAAGTTCTTAAGAGTCAGATTTTTATTCTTTATAATTTATATTGATAGCCAGAACTAGAATTATTCAATCATGAAGTAGTAGATGCTTCGTGAGGTAGTAAGCATACTTTCCCTAAAAATATGTAAGTAGAGGTTGATGGTCATCATTGAGAAATGCTACAGAGATAAATCCCGCATTACGCGGTCTGACTAGCCCAGAATAAAGGTCAGCAGGTTGATTCTGAGATTTTAAAAATAAGATTAGAAAATGTTCTTCTTTGAGAGAGATTCTAAAGAAGTAGAAATCAACAGTTGAGGACTATAAAATCTAATGTGGATTTAGATACATTGCTGAAAGAGACAAAGAAGAAAGTCAACATCACACAATAGTTTTAAGTATAGTCAAGACCACAATGAAGATTTACATATAACATGTCCTGGCAGTGGGATGGGATTTTAGTGGCCATAAGTCCAAACCTCCTTCTGTCTGGTTTAGAAAGTCTTCCTGACCTTATTCCATGCCTTTAGGATGTTTGGAATGAAGGAAACATGGTTTTGGGGGTTACGTGACCGGGATTCTGGTCCTCGCTGGTCCTCAGGAGTCATGTGACCATGGACATTGCTCACTCCACAAACAACTTGACTGATTCACCACCTAGACTCCTATGGTCCATAACTTGCCCACTATCATGAGGAGAGCTAACAAGTGGCATTATGAGCAATATGCTAAAGAGGACATTTGGGTTCATATTCTAGGGACATGGAATGATGAACTTCCACTTGAAATCAAATCAATGAGATGCCCAGAATAAGAAACAGGATTTTGCTGAGGTACAGGCCTCCTAAAGGTACAATCTTAGTACAAAAAAACTGATCCAAAGTTCTGAAACTACTTCTACAGAAGTCTGAAATGTTATTAGACGATGGCCATCCTCCACTCATTTTTGCATGTGGGATTTTGGAAAAGGGAAAAAGTTCAGACTTCTGGTTGCAGCTGTGACCCTCAAGCCTGCGTGTAAAGTGAATATTTATATATGAAATAATATTTATTTATCAAACTCATTTACAACTTCAGATATGCTCCCATAAGGAAAAGACGGCCATGAGTCATATTAAAAAACAGTTATGGGGGAAGCAGATGTAGCTCAAGCAATTGGGCTCCTATCTACCATATGGGAGATCTCGGGTTCATTTCCTGAGTCTTCCTAGTGAAAGCGAGCTGGCCCACATGGATAGCTGGTGCAAGAAAAAGAGACAAAGAGGAGAGACAAATGAGAGACACAACAAACCAGGGAGCTAAGGTGGCTCAAGCAATTGAGTGACTCTCTCCCACATCGGAGGTCCCAGGATCTGTTCCCGGTGCCTCCTAAAGAGAAGACGAGAAGAAAAGACAAGCAGACACAGAGAGTACATGGCAAATGGACACAGAGAGCAAGACAGTGAGCTCAAAAACAACAAGGAGGTGGGGAGGAATAGATAAATAAATAAATAAATAAATAAATAGAAAAGTAGTTATAGGAAGTGGATGTGGCTCAACCAGTGGGTGTCCACCTATGAGATGGAAGGTCTTGGGTTTGGGTCCCAGTGCCTCCTAAAAGAAGATGAGCAGATGCTGCCCCTGCCACAAAGAGCTAAACACTGCCCCCCGCCGCAATGAGAAAATGCCACAAGCCAGCAGATGTCACAGCCTGTGGGGAGCTGATGTGGCTCAGGCTGTTGGGCACTCACCTCTCATGTGGGAGGTCCGGGTTCAGTTCCTGGTGCCTCCTGGAAAGGTGAGTCAACAGACGCGAGAACCATCTGGGGGAGGGGGAATAAATAAAGTAAATAAATAAATATTTTTTTTTAAAAGCAGTTATGAGAATCCCAACACTGCCAATTCATAGTCCAGATATATTTAATAAAATAAAAGAAAGAAAACAATGATTTCAGAAAAATTAGGTGAAGGAGATCATGATCAGTCAAACCTTAAAATGTTTATCGTAGATTGAATCATATATTCCAGGAAAAAAAAAAACCATGTTCTTTATCTTAATACCATTCTTGTGGATGTGAACCCATTGTAAATAAGACCTTTTGAAGATGTTATTTTTAGTTAAGGTGTGGCCAGCTAAATTAGCCTGGGTCTTAATCCTATTTTTGAAGTCCTTATAAAGGGAAACCATGGGAGGAGCCGGAAGCAGGAAGCCAGCAGTCAACAGAACCTGGAAGAGAACAGAGAGGGCATTGGGCTGTGACACAAGCAGGGCTACAAGCCAAGGAGCCTGAGGCGGCAGCAGCCAGCACAAGAATGTTACAGACCTGGGGAGAAAATACGGCCTGGCTGACACCTCCAGTTTGAACTTCTCCGAGCCTCAAAACCGTGAGTCAATAAATAACCTTTGTTTAAGCCAACCCATTGTGTGGTATTTGTCATAGCAGCCTGAAAAACTAAGACAATGTGTTACATGTAAAATTGGTTTTAAAATTTCACTGGAAAATTTGTTTCCCTTTCTGCTGAAAACGCCAAAGAAGCTATGAGACGAAATGCATACTTAGTCTGGTAGGTTACATTATTGCTTTAAGCATTTAGAAAAACTCTTTGGTTGAAAAAAATGCTTTTCAGACAATTAAGATTTTGCCAGTAGTTCTTGACTTGCTCTTATTAGTAAAATGTTTTTGCCTTTCTCAGTGGGATTGCCCAGCTATCAGTAAATATTATTGACCAATAGCTAATTAATAATAAACAATACTAGCATTTTAACTGAGAAACAGTTTATCAGAATGAATAATAGCCTGAGCCTGGAGCCAGACTCCCAGGGTTCAAATCCCAGCTCTACTACTTAACTAGCTACTAAGTTCTATAACATCTCTATAGTTTCCTCATTCATAAAACAGTCCTATTCAATAGGGTCATGGTGGTGATTAAATAATTTAATATGTGTAAAACAGTGCCTGGCACACAGCACTACGTAACTGTGAACTATTACTATTATTATCTCTTACCATATAAGAATCCATTCATCCAATAGATATTTGCTAGACTGCCTACTCTGTCCCCGGCACTGCATCAGGTGCTGGAATATTTGTAGCATTTCCTAAACCAGCAGCAGGAAATGGACAGGGTGTAGGCAGTACATTCCCAAGTATAAACACAAACAGTTATTAGAAGTAGATACAATCCTTCTTCTACCTAATTAAATGTAAAAATTAGAAACTATACAGAGTATGCTTCAAGAGGAGGTTCCTTTCTTCTGTTTGTGAAATTTGTAGCTTCCTCCACTCAGTTGGCTTTTACCCCTTCTACATTATATTCACATCTAGCTTAGAAGTCTTTATTTTGGTGATGCTTCTAGTTTGTGCTGTAGATTAAGGCCCAGCTCCCAAAGTGTGGAAAGAATGTTACAAATAAGGAGTGCATGTTATCAGAAGGTTGGGTGGAACAGAGTTTTGATGTGAGTGTGGTATGCCATTTCTCATATATCTATAGCCCAGGCCAAAATCTGCCCTCAGTTATGCATGCACAGCTTTCACTGACGTCAGTAAGAACTGTGCTCATGTAACAGGAGGCAGAAATTTGGCTCTTTTATTTTAATAGAATCAAATGCCAAAAATTCTGCTGATGCAAGTTGCAAATTTAAACTCCAAAGGGTTAGAAAAATGCAACAGAATATTCGTTCTGTTGGCAACCTCATCTGCTGCACAGTACATGTAATTAAGTGAGTACCAAATTTCTCAGGCTTAACTTGAAAGTCCCTAATGTTATTGTGCCTATAGGTTGTGTGCAGCCTCCCTTTGCAGTAAGACCTTAAGGTATGATTCCAGGATTTGGTCAGTGACTTCAAATAAAACGCTAACACAGAGGCCTAATTCATTATCAGTTGCAGGATTCCATTTCTGGTCTGGGTTTTAACAACAATGCTGAAATCCGTTGGTGGTGCTGAACAGATTCCACTCACCACGTCACATGATTGCATGATTGGTGAATCATGTAAGGAAATGCAGGGGGTTGGCATTCTTAGAACATTCAGTCTAAGTATTAGTCTAATTTGTGTTCACACATATCCGTTGCTTTGTCTTAATATTTGTGTTTTTTTAATTTTAATTTAATTTAATTTTATGCAAAGATATCAATAGGTGGGTCTCCCAGACCTGAGCATCTGGTAGTAAATTTCTGAGTAGTAAAATACTATTCAATAGAAATATTGAGCCAGGCCAATGACCAAAAAATTTCCTTTCTCCGAAACGAGTGATGTTTCTGTTTCTTTTAACCAGGAATTCAGAGTTCTATTTCCTGCTTTGAAACCAGAGAAGCAGGTGTTCTCTTGAACGCTGATGAATACAGATCTCAGTGTGTCTCCCTTGCTGCATGTGTCCTTGTGGATGTGATTTAGCAGCGCTTTCTTGGCCACTTGCCGCTTCTCGTTCTCTCCTCCCTGGGAGAGGAGTAGATTGTGTGAATGGTAGATTTGGGAGAAGAACAGAGCATATATAATCCAGCCCCTCCCTCCCCTCCTCTCTCTTTGGGATCTTCCTGCCTGCAGAGAGCACATACTCTGTTTTGCTCCCATACTACAGATTTGGAGGTTCTGCACCTGGGAAGGGAGGCAGCACTGCCTGTGCGTGGGGTATAGGTCTGTTCTGCCCAGGAGACTGGTAGAGTAAACCAGGCAGACCTAAGCTAGAGCCTCCAATGGCTTCAGGAGAGCTGACCTCATGATATCTGACACCCTGACACTTTAATAAAGGGGAGATTGGTGGACAGGGGATAATATGGTCTAGAAGAGCTTCAAAGAGGAGTAGCTAACATCTGAAATTGATACATTAAAAACTAACAGAATTAGAACATTTCTTAAAAGTAGGGAGGCAAGTACCAGGGGGGAAAAAATCTAAACGATTTGGAAGTGGTTGTTCTTGAAAATCAGATCTGGGGGTGAAATGAGTTCAGACAAGAGGTCACTTCCTCACTTTATTTCAAGATTCAACTTTGTTCTGATATTTGGTGAAAAATTCATGATTTCACGCTTCCCTGTATCATGGAACCCTAACACATCAGAGTAGAAGAGATTATAATATGTCATCTTATCCAGTGTTTTTCAAACTGAGAGTCACAATTGTTAGCATGTCATCAGATAAATTTCTTGGATTGTGCACTAACATTTTTTAATGGAATGGAATAGATCAGAGGGAATTACAATGTGCTGGATCACAATACAATGCATTTTCTATTGTGGGTTACAATAAAAAAATGTTTAAAATCTACCCATTTTTTTCCAGCTTTCTACTCAGCCCTCAACCAGGTCTTCAGTATCTTTAGCTGTAGTACCCAATCTACTTACTAACCCAAGTGGTTGTAGGGTTCAAATGAGATTATGTACATGAAAAGTCTTTGAAAACCATAAACCTCAAACTGTACTTAAGGTATTATTATGATTAATTATTGTTGTTAAGTAAGGAATACCTAAGCTAGCTGGCTTTCAATTTTATACTACTCTGAAAGAATAGCCCCAGTATGAGTCCCACCACCCCCACTGCCATATCCAGGAGTACTCTTCCAGGGCCCCAGATCAGTCAGGCTGAGAAACAAAGGAAAGTCTAACCTGGTAGCCCCCTGCAGACTGCATGTTCAGACAGGTCTTGGAGTTATACAGACTTAGATCCAAATTTAGCTCTGCCACTGACTAACCTTCAGTAAGTTACCTAACCTCTCTGAGTCTCAGGATAGCATCATCAAAACAATGGTTTCTTATCAGGGTAAGACATAGAAAAGGTTTTCTTCACTCTCTCCAGAGAACCTGCAGTGCCGCTGAGGAGACAGAAATCCTGCCTGAGCTGAGAGAAAGCAGGGAAAAGGGAGGAGAAAATAACGTGTCTTCAGCCATCTTAACGTTAGGCCTACCGACCTGGTCTCCATATCGCCCGTGCGCTGCACGCATCCCGACTCACAACTACAAGACAACTGAAGTCCTTGCATCTTATTGTTTCTAATCTCAAGCATTTATACCCACTGGCATCTTAGCCCAGGGTTCCACGCCTGGTGTGCAGGAGCATCCTGTGGGTCTCCAACCACAAGCTTTCCCAGAAGAGGACGGCCTGGTGTCTGTTTTGTTTGACAAGTGTTGCATTCAGAGGTGGAAGACGGCAGCTCATATTCCACTTTCTCAGGTGATCTGTACTAAATCATTTCACCTCACTCCATCTTACCTTCTATAAATTTAGATTAAACTGAGCTGAAAATCCAGAGTCAAACTGCAGTAGGTAAAGGTCTGGGAATATTTGCATTTCCCAATGCAAAAAATGACCACTACAACATATTTACTTTAGAAATGTTTTCAAGTAACTAAAAATCATCATCATCATCATCATCACCAACTTTAGCCTTTTGGCTTTTATAATGGGAATTTTATTTGGGGTAAAAACTTACAGTTCTTAGTCTGTGAAATGTCCAATTCAAGAAACCATCAGAGATGCTGTCTCACCAAAGTAAGCCATCCTGCCACGTGGCAATCAGGCATATGGCAGGGCTTGTCTCCTCAGCCTTGAATTGCTCTGTGGGCCCAATCTCTCAGGGACCTCTTTCCGTGCCTCTGTGCTCTGCTGATTCCAGACTCTGGGACCTCTCTCAGCCTCTTAGGGCTTTTCCACCTTTCTGCTATGTAAGATTATTAATGTATAGTATAGTATGATATGCATGGGGTAAATAGGTGTATGTACGATTATACATAGAATGTGCTATGTAAGATTATTAATGTATAGTATAGTATGATATGCATGGGGTAAATAAATGTATGCACGATTATACAGACAAACCTGGAGTCCTCTCTTTCTCTCTATGATCTCTTTGCCTCACATGGCAGGATCAAAAATGGTGGCATCCTTCCTCTGTGTCTCTCTCTCTCAGTGCCTCTGTGTATATCAGACCCAGCAATAGGGCAGAGACTCAAACTGGCTCAAACCTCACTGACATAGTCCAATCAAAAGGGTCTCACACCTACAAGAATGGATTGGTTCAAAACCATAAACTTTTTCTTTTGGGGATTCATAAAAGAACTTCAAACTGTCACAATTGCCTTTCACAATTTAATTCCACCTACATTTTTTATGCTGTTGTCCAATATTTCCCCTACTCTGCCCATTCTCTACTGCAACCACACCCAGCCTCTCCATTTCTCAAATATGTCAGACATGTTCTTCCTCCATAGTTTTTTCTTCATGCAAATATCTTCGTCCATCCCCTAACTCCACACTTGAGTTCTAGTCCAACCCAGATGTCACCTCATCTGTGATGGCATCTCCCAAATCCTTCTCAAACAGAACTGATTTTTCCAACTTCAGGACTCCCATAGTACTTAGTCCATACAGAGAGTGTAGTACATACCAAATTATATCATCACAGTTCTATATTCTCCCCCACTAAACTGTCAGCTTTTTTGAGAGCAGGAACTGTCTCATCTATGTTTGAATCTCCAGTCTTTTCCACAGTGCCTGACACGTAGCCATCATATGTAGTAAATGTCTGATCAAAGAACAAAGTTAGATTGACTTCTAGACCTTGTAGATCTTGTCTCAGGATCCACAGTTCATTGACAAGGTCATGAAAGAGCTGTTCATTCTTTCTCCTTCTTCAGGCATCAAGGCCAGTTAGGGTCCCAGCCCTTGGTGAGATCACAGGCAGAGATGATCTAATTTTCACCCTGGTGTCAAGCAGAGGATAATGTATTGGTCATTAGACATCTTGCATTAGGTAGGACCATCCCAGTTTTGAATGAAGATCATGTGTGACAAATAACCCTATATTTGGAGTTTGGGAAATCTTATGACTGCTGCCACAACTCCACAAGTGACCATAAAGGACAGAAAAGCAGCATGGGTCCTGTGACCCTTTCCCATCCTCCATCACAGTGCAGGCCCCTCCTAGGGAGTGGTGAGCCATGGATGGAGCCAGATGATTTCTGATGCCAACTTTGGCTTCTCTGAACTCTGGTCACTTACTAAACCCTGAGCAATATGCATGGACTGATGTAGCCTTTCTGCATCCCTGGGGAGAGAGGATGAACTTACATGAAACATACGGAAGAAAATGCAGAACAATGCATAACACAGACTAAATTATGTCAAATAGACATTAGGCCCCTTGGGTTTATGATTCTACATCCATATCACATATATATAATCTGGGATGGTTTCTATATGCAAGTAGAAAAGACAACAATTTTATTGTGGAGTTACAGCACAATGGGAATATCCCTATCCCCTATTATCTCCCTTTTAAGCCTACCTAATAATTGAATATCCAACATTAAACCATACCATTCTTTTGAATTAGTGTTCTTATTTTTTTATTAAAATACTAATGCCCCTGGAAGAAGTAATGCATTCAACATCGTGTGAATCAGTTTATCAAATCTTTTGAGAGATAGAAGATGGAACCGAGTGTTTCTGGGACCTCAGCAGAGGAAAATCTTGTCTTTAATGGAAGAAAAGAACCAAAGAAAAGGCTCAGGGCACCAAAAAGAAATTTTGCCCCTTCCCCAAAATCATAAGGACCCTACCCTAGAAGTAATAAAGCCCAAGCATCATTTGTTCTGATAGTGCGGGCTCTCTTTTCCTGATGTCTGGTCTAGCTAGAATAGAACAAAGGTCAAGAAGAAAGTGCTCCTGTCTGAAATTGTTTCACTAATTTGCTTAAATCAATTTAACAAATATCTAGTAAGTATCTGCTACATGCTAAATGCTCTACTAAATTCCAGAGATAAATAGCTAAATAAAAATCAGTCCTTGCTCTTGCTCAGTTTAGTGGGGAGGCAAATATAAAAATTAACAAGTGCCATTCATTGCCATAGATGCTATGACCAATATAAATTTCAAGTTACAGAGATGGCACCTGAGGTTTGGCCAAGACTTTTTATTTCTTGGCACTAAAATGAAATCATTAAGAGGAGAGCCAGTATACCTAGACCACATAGCAAATAGCCCCAACGTGCTCCTGGCCTCCTGTAGGAAGAGTAGGCATGAAGTATTAGGCAGTCAAAGGGCTCACCCCACAGCTGCAGCAGTGGCCACAGGACCCTAAAAATTATAACCATGCCTGGGTCTCAGAAATTTACCTACCAACTGTAATGTGTCACCAGCCTCTCAGGAGAACCAAGAGGATCGATATGACAATGTCTCCAAGGCAGGTTACTTCTGGTGAAAGCTACTTTCTATAAAGTATTTCATAAAGGCCCTAGAGACTGCAGCCCTGGGGAAGCATCTGTATGCATTAGAATCACATACCTTAGCATGGGGAGGAAGCTAAGACCAGTATTGTTCAAACTCCAGTTCTCAATACACTGATGGTCTTCAAATCATTTTAATTGACCATGACCTGAAATTTTTAATGACTAGAATTGAATGAAATAGAATAGAAAATACCTGAGTATATCACACAGAGTAATGGTAAGTATTGCTTTGTAAAATGTATGTTTAAGTTAAATCCATGAGTATGGAGGTTTTTGTTTGTACATGTAGTCACAATGTAAAAAATTGAAAAATACTACCTTACACATCATATAGCACAAACTTGTTATACAGATAAGGTACTAAGGGCCATAAAAATTGAAATACTTGTCCAAAGTTCTACAGTGTGTTAATGGCGGAGCCAAAACCAGACCTTGGTGTTATGGCCCCTACTTCATTGCCTTCCCTCACTCCCACCCCGCATCACAATGCCTCACAGGATTTTGGTGAGTTGGACAGAGAGATGGTAGATAGAAAAGAGGGGAATAGAGACAGAGGATGAGGCAGAAACTTTGGGTCTCCTTTTACCAACTAGACACAAGCCATACTAGACTTTTTCACATCTTTAACAACCATGTTCTGTCCACAAAAAAGTAGAAATAATTGGTGATATTTACCAAGTGCAAGTTGCTTTCCATCAACCCTATATTATTATCATCCCAGTTATTCAGGTGAGGAAACCTAACCTTAGAGAGTTAGATACTGATCCAAGTTTACACAGCTTTGGTCAAACCC
Organism: Cabassous unicinctus; assembly: GCA_029593785.1. Taxonomy (NCBI): domain Eukaryota; kingdom Metazoa; phylum Chordata; class Mammalia; order Cingulata; family Chlamyphoridae; genus Cabassous; species Cabassous unicinctus. Next base: position 16,538 of record JAQZBX010022589.1, read on the forward strand.
AAATCTAATTTCAAATTCACTGCTTTAAACCCATTCCATCTAGGCCTGTTTCAGAGGCTCCCACATTTTAACCATGTTTTCCTCTATGTGTACTATTGAGTTAATTTGATATATTTTACATATACATATATGTTTACATAAATATGAATATATACATATACATAAACGCATATACATATGTGCATATGAATACACACATATAATCCTTTTTTTTTTTTAAGACTTATTTATTTATTTATTTATCCCCCCCTTGCTGCTTTTGTTTTGCTGTGTCCATTCGCTGTGTGTTTCTTCTGTGTCTGCTTATCTCCCCCTTGCTGTGAGGTCCTGCTGCATCAGCCCACTGCACCGCACGGGCCGGCCTGCCCTCACAAGGAGGCCCCGGGAAGCGAACCCGGGGCCTCCCATATGGTAAACGGGAGCTCTATCGATTGAGCCACACCCGCTTCCCATATAATCCTTATTGTACTCCACATGTCAATTCATATACTATGGGCTAGAGCTATAGCATCCCTAAGGGGAATGCCCCAACCAGCTCTACCACTCTCTTACTTTAAATAATAGGTAAGATGCCTATAAAATTTTAGTTACCCTGGAAGTACTTCAGTTTGCTAAAAGCTGCCGGAAGCAAGATAGCAGAAATGGGTTGGCTTTTGCAGTGGGGGTTTATTGGCTTGCAAGCTTACAGTTCCAAGGCTTAGAGGAGTGTCCAAATCAAGGCATCATCAGGCAATGCTCTGTCCCTGAAGACCAGCTGTGGGCAATCCTGGACTCCTTTGTTCCATGGGAAGGCACATGGCAGCACTTACTGGTCTCTGCCTTCTCCTCCAGACTCTGTTGCTTTCAGCTTCTGGTTGCTCTGTCTGTGGCTTTCTCTCTCAGCTTCTATTAGTTCCTCTCTGAGCTTCTATCTATAAAGGACTCTATAAGAGGATTAAGACCCATCCTGGGTCATGCCCTACTGAAGTAACCTAATCAAAAAAGGTCCCACCTACAATGGGTTTATACCCATAGGAATGGATTAGCCCTAAGGACATAATTTTCTGGGGTCCACAAAAGCCTCAAACTACCACAGAGAGATAAGGTTGACTTAGGCCTATTTTCTCTCTACACAGGGCTTCTGGAGAGTACAAACAGCATCAGAGAAGGGAGAATGGTAACATGAGTGTTTAATATCTCTGAAGATACTTTTCTGCTCACCCTTCAAATAGGATTTAAAAGTATCTCCCTCCATTTTTCCTGGTTGCTGGCTTAAAATCAAAGAATTCCAATATGAACCTCATTGCTTGAGTTGAATTTAGAAGTGGCCTCTTAATACCAGTATTTTAGTTTGGAATTTGGATGGAGCCAACCAGAATTTTTTAACCCCCTGTCTCCTTCATCATCTTTCTTGTATTATTTACACAGGACTGACCCCTACTTGACTCTGAACCCCTTTGAAAGGAGGGGCCACATATTATTTATCTTTGGCCTCAGCCACTATGCCCACCAGGTTCCAGCACAGCCCCTTAAATATACTAGCACTCAATAAATGCTTCTTAGAGTCAAAACAATGATCTCCTGGGAAATGACCCAGGCTAATCATCTCACCAGGCCTGGCTGTTGATTTGCTGAACGGGCCATGTTTATTGATTCTGTGAATATTGCCCCAAGCCCTGGCCACCCACTTGACTACTTCTTGCCTACTCCTTTATGTCATTGTGTACTTTTGCCCAAAACCAAGATTACAGAGATTGGAGAAATAATGCTAACTTAAAATAATAATAAAATGTTCCAGGGTATTTAGCTCCTCTAAGATTTCTCATACCTTGACTTCTAATGATAGTTTAGGGCTTTTATTTGGATATTCACCAACTTGCCTTCCAGTTAGATTCTGACTACTTGGCAGCAATTGCCAAGGTCGAACTGAATTCCAGTAGTAACAGTAGCATGGTCATTGGCTCTTCCAGGAGTCGACTCCACAGGGACATAGATTTGGAAACTACAGTCCTTCTGAATGCTACTGGAGTTGGAACTGTTTTCAAAGGGATTCATGAGAAATAATGGCTATAGAGTGGACTTTGATCATGAAGGCATTGACCAAAAACCGAGCCACTGTTAAGATCATGGGTCATATTTTCAGAATTGCTCATTTTTCTGATTCTTAACGATTACATATATCCATATTTTGTAGAGCATGTTTTTCAGATGTTGATAGCAAATTATGCAGGGATGGGGGTGGAGTGGCACAGATATCTCCTCTTTTGAGTATCTTGAGCCCCTTTTGACTGTTTCCTACTGTTATGATCGCATTCCCTCTCACTTCCTCCAGAACTTAGTACCACTTCAATTATTTCTACTTTCTCATTCTTCAATCTACATAGACACCCCCAAAATTAGTCTCTTTCCCCCCTACTCATAAACATGGCCAAGCTAACAACAGAACTCCTTCTTCAAAAATTCTCAGTGATCACAAAGTCCTTTGCTGACATTCAAGGCCAACTACATCTCGTCCCAATGTATCTGCTGCTATCTATCTTCAGAAACTTGTGTTAGGCAATAGTTTCTTAAACTTTATACCTAAAGGACAAGCCACAAAAAGAAAATTAGATAAATGAGATCTCATCAAAATTAAAAACTTTTGTGCATCACAGGACTTTATCATGAAACTAAAAACACAACTTACAGAATGGGAGAAAATATTTAGAAACCACATATCTGATAAGGATTTGGTATCCAGAATATATAAAGAAATCCTCCAACTCAGCAAGAAAAAAAACAAAAACCCCAACTGAAAAATGGACAATAGGCTTGAATAGATATTTCTCCATAGAAGATATACAAGTGGCTAAAAAGCACATGAAAATTTTTGCTCATGCAAACCAAAACCACAATAAAATACCATTTCACATCCACTAGAATGACTACAATTTTTTTAGAAAACAGAAAATAACAAGTTTGGAGAGGATGTGGAGAAATGGAAACACTCATTCATTGATGGTAGGGAATGTACAATGGCATAGCTGCTGTGGAAAACAATCCGATGGTTTTTCAGAAAGATAGGCATCAAATTAGCATATGACTCTGTAACCCTATTTCTAGGTACATACCCAAATAATTGAAAGCAGGGATTTGAACAGATATTTGCACACTGATGTTCATAGCAGCATTATTCACAATTGCCAAAAGATGGAAGCAACCTAAGTGTCCATCAACAGATGAATGCAGAAAAAAATGTGTATATGCATCCAATGGAATATTATTCAACCATAAAAAGGAAAGAAATTCTGACACGTGTTACAACATGGATGAACCTTGAATAAATCATGTTTAGTGAATTAAGTCATATGCAAAAGGACAAATTTGTATAATCTCACTGATATGAAATAATTAGAATATTCAAACTCATGGAGTCAGAATCTGGAATATAGGTTACCAGGGGCCATGGTGGGAGCAGAGACTGGAGAGTTAATGGTTAATTGAACAGAGTTTCTGTTTGGGATGATGGAAATGTTTCAGTAATGGAGGGTGGTGATGGTAGCACATTATGAATATAATTAACACTACTGAATTATATATTTGAATATGGTTAAAAGGGGAAATTTTATCTTGTATCTTATTAGAATAATAACAAGGAGTATACAACATAAACAGTGAACCCTAGTGTAAACTATAGACTCTAGTTAATAGTATAATTCTAATAATATTGTTTCAATTGTGACAAAGACACCACACTAATGCAAATTGTTAAAAATAGGAAAAACTGCGTGTATGAGCAGGGTTATATAGGAACTCTGCATTTTCTGCATGATTTTTCTGAAAACTAAAACTTCTCTAATTAAAAAAATAAATATTTTTTTAAGAAGTAGTGCATATAGGATTGTAAGAAAATGCTTCCCTGACAAGGTGACATATAAGGAAAGTACTGAAGGAAGAGGAAGAGTGAACTGTGTGGCTTTCTAAACACAGGGAAGAACAAGTGCAAAACTCTAAGAAAATGTACACCCAGAGAGTTTGAGGAATAGCAAGGATGCCAATGTGGCTGAAATGGAAAGAGACAGAAAGAAAGAGATGTGGAAGACAGGTAATGGGGAAGTACATCACTTAGGGCCTTTTAAGCCATTCTAAGACTTTTGTTTTTACTCTAAGTGACATAGAAGCCATTGGAGGACTTTGAACAGAAATTATATTTTAATAAGATGACTCTAGCTGCTTTGCTGAGACTAGGACTGTGGTGGCAAAAGGGCCAAAGCTAGGAAACCAGTTGTAATGCAGTGCAATAATCCAGACGAGCTATAATGGTGGCTTGGGTCGGGGAGGTAGCAGCAAAGTGGTGAAAAGAGGCCCAATTCTGGATGTATTTTGCATGTAGAACCAACAGGATTTGCTGACAAGTTAAATATAAGGTATGAAAGCAAGAGAAGCTGACTCCAATGTTTTGGCTTGAGCAACTGCAAAGGTGGAATTCTCATTTACTGAGAAGTCGGTTTGGATTTTGAGCCATTTACCGAAGCCCAGGAGCCCTCATAAGGCAGCTACAGCCCACCTCACCGGCTTCTGTCCACACCCTCCAGCCAACTCCCTCACCACGGGCAGGCCACTCCTGTTCTGTGTTCCTGGCGTGAAATGCCCTCTTCAAAGAGGTCTGAATCTCAGCTTGAGTGGGGGGAAGAACTCAGAGTTTCTAGTTCCTCCCTGTCCAGTCTCCCGCAGCCCTAGAGGTAGCCACTGCTTTCTGCATTTGCTACTTTTTTATCCCTTTGAGCTCACTTTTACCCCTTTTCATAATTAACTTCTAGCTTTACTAATCATTCTTTTTTTTTTTTAATTTTTTTTTTATTGTGGGTAAAAATCAAATTTTTCACAATACATACCAATATTAAATGTCTCCTGTTCACATCATTAGTGTGGTTTCTGATTGGGCCCTGAATGATACAGTCAGGCAGAAGGAAAGAAACATGCAAAGGAGCAGTCGGTGAAGAAGGACAAAGATGGGGGAAGGGGGGGAATCCAAGTGAATAAACATTGCAAGGAAGAGAGAGTGATCAGGTATGTCAAATGCTGTGATTATCATGCAAGTAGACAACAAAAATTTGACTATTGAATCAACAGTGTGGAGGATATTTGGTAACCCTGAAAAGAGCATAGGTTATCTTTGCCTGCCTAGCATCTTCTCATGGTACCAGTGCCCTGGATTCCCATGGGAATTCACCTCTCTCATTACATATGGTTTGGGTAGCTTTGACCCCAGAACTGTCTAGCAAGAGTGTCACACTCTGTAGGTACTGTGATTGGTTCAGAGATGAGCACAGTCCAAGTGGATTCAATAAGATTCATACCCAAGACTTCTGCTGGAACATCCAAGATATAGAAATCCTTTGCCCACTGGGCATGAAATAGAGTACAATATCAGAGATGCTGGTCGTTATCTTGCCACCAAAAGGGTAGAGCCTGCCTGAGAGTGGAGGCATCACTGAGAAAGCAGAGCCCAGAGAAACCAAGTTCCTATGACATTTATTTGAGTGCCTGGATCTAGCAGAGCATGAAGACATCCCTGGCTTTATAGTTATATGAGATGTTGAACTCCTTTTTTTCTGTTCATGACAATTGGAAATGAATTTTCTTCACCTGCAACCAAAAGAGTCAAGAGCAAAACAGTAATATTCAATTAGTGATTGTTGAAAGGAAAAAATTGATAAGTTAAGTGACTTGCTCAAAGTCCCTGTGACCAAGTTAAATCTATACCACAGGTCTTCACACTCTAAGTAGAAGTTCTTTCTACAATACCAAACTCTCTTCTAATGAACGCAACAGCCATATGACTGATATTTGATACATACCAACTAAAAACTGTGTGATTATTCAGTTTAGGGAAGGGAAGGATTTGGGTTAATAGATTTCAGTATTACTAAAAGACGTACTGAATGACTGATGTCTTTTTCTGCTATGACATGAGAATTTGTCATAATATAGAAAAGGCAATTCCAGAGTATCACAGTGGTGTAGCATTGTGACCAAGGGAACTAGTAAAAAAAATCCTTTTTTTGTATTAACTAGAAAATATAACCTTTCGAGAACATCTGTTCTTATTCTATCAGAGCAATATAAAAGCTTCAATTTTCTCTTGACCCCCAAAATATCATAATTAAAACTGATTTGGGGGAGCAGATATGGCTCAAGTGGTTGGCCTCCCACCTCCCACATGGGAGGCCCCAGATTCGGTTCCCGGTGGCTCCTGAAAAAAAAAAACAAAAACAAACAATAAGCAAAACGGGTGAGCAAGCCAACTCAGGGAAACCGATGTGGTTCAGTGGTTGAGCCCCAGCTTCCCATACACAAGGTCCCGGGTTCAATCCCCGGGCCTCATACCTCAAAAATAAATAAATAAATAAATAAAAATAAAAACTGATTTGTCCCGTTCATTAATTCAGCTGCAGACCATAATCTAGTTTAACAACCAATCTCCCCCTCCCTCCCTACCCCTGACCCCCCAAGCAATGGTTAGCAGAGGAAGTTGGCTTCCTCAGTGAGTCACAAATGTATGTTAAACCACTGTTTGTCTTTTGTAAATCTTTGCTCTGGCCACACTACGAGATGTCCCTGGTTAGACATAAATTTAGATTACTGAGACAACTCTGTCTCCAAACTGTCACGTGGAATCACCCTATGCTACGTCTGAGCCCCGGCCCTGGAGGACGCCTGATGCTCTTGTGGCCAGAAAGGTGCTTTGTCAGTGAGTGTGTGTGTGCATGTGCTTTAAAATCTCAGAGCTTAAGTCAAACAATGAAATATTCATGGGATCTAAAGTAGTGGGCAAGCTAACGGCTTTCTTATGGGAATATCAATATTCTTGGAGCCAGTCTTAATCCAATATTCAGAAAGCTTCTCTTCCCCCTTCATCACTTTGGGTTCAGACTTATTTTCAGAAACCTTCTGCCCTTTCACATTCCTGCTCCATTAAGAGTGTGGGTGGAGGCAGGTGGGCGAGGGGCAGAGTGAAACGATGAGAAGAAAGCACTGTGGGGTGTAGGTGCAGATCGGGGATGAAGAGAGGGTGCTCTCCAGACCCAGCCACAGGTACGTCCAGGAGAGATGTTTAACGTGGCTGCTCTGGGAGGTTGGAGAATGTGTGCACAGTCGGGTGACTGGCTTTAGTGTTTTCTTCTAGTCTAGGATTCCAGGTGTGTACATGCATTTTCCTTCCTGGCAAGCACCAGACAGAGGGGTGGGGAGAGGGAGAGGGGGTAGGTTCTAACCAGTGTCATGGAAGGAAATTACTGCTGGAGAAAGAAAATATTTTCCTTCATGCACTCTCTGTCCGATTTGGTTATCCCTCAGGAGAATAGAAAGAGATGCAGGCTGAGTTTCTACAAGGACAGCTCTTGCTCAGCAAACAGCTCATGAACTCCACAATGACCCCTGCCTGTCCCCTTCCCCACCTGGGCCTTCAAGCCCGCCCACCTCCATTCCCCACCAACCACACTCTTTCCCTTAAGCCGGGGTGGAATTCTACATGCTCCTTTTCCGTTTTTAACCTCCCGGTTCAGACTGCCAAAAATGGGGCCAGTTAGGATGGTGGTTTCCTGACGTGGGTACCTGTCCCTCAGGACTGGAATAAGGCCTGCCAACTCATTCCAGGTCGGCCTGCCCAAAAGCCATGAGCAGCCCCCTCCCCAGCGCTTGTCTGTGTTATTGAGACTTATCCAGCACTGCCCTTTTGGGTGCCCCAGGGTCGGAGAGGCATAGAGTTCCTGGAGACTGGTGCACAGAGCGGCACTGCCAAGCCAAGCTGGGAACTGAAGAGGCCCAGTTACAGGCTTGGTCGAGAGAGGTACGTGTGGGCGGCAGAACTGTGGGGGGAGAAGGCCACTCTACACACACACACACACACACACACACACACACACACACACCCCAGCTGGCTTCTCTCCAGCAAGCATTAGTGAGCAACAGTGTTCAATGCTAGGCCTCAAAGGTTGTCAGTCAGCTGGAAATCCTACCCTGTGGCCGGGGGAGGTAACCAGGGGCCCCCAGCCACCGGCACTTCCCTGTGTATTTCTCCTCTGCAGGCTACATTTTCAAATCCAGGCTTTAGAAAATATTATTTTTTTAACTTTCTATGTTTTATGTTGTGCTATAAATTTGGGGGCGGGGGGAGCAATGACAGTCAATTTTACAAATCAAGTCATATTTTATCTTGCATGCCGAAGAACACAGTGCTGGGAGAAGGGAAGCTCCTCAAATCAATGCAGGGAGCGAGGTATTCAGTATTTCTCTAGAGAAGCTTGAATCTTCTCAGGTATTGAATAGCTTAGGTTGGCCAGGAATGAGCAGGCCATGAGAGGATACTCCTTTATTCATGACACAGTTCTAACTAAGCCCACTCCAGAATTACTCAGCAAACACCTACAGGAACCCCTGAGGCTCCTCATGGCTCTAACTTCGAACTACAGCACCTCCTGTCACTTCTCCCCTCTCGGGGAATAATCTAAATTATGGGGTGCAATTTTTTTACGGATGCCTGCTTGTTAGTCTGATGTACACAGCCTGGTTTACAATTGTCTCCACAATTGCAAAGTCCAAAGAGGAATCACCGCTTCCTTTTTTTATGACTCTGGTGAGGATATAAGAGATGCTACTCCCCACCATCCGCCCAACAGAACTTCCAAAAAATGAAACAAAGAACCAGCTGGATCCAGAAGAGATGGTTTTAGTGCTGCGGCCTCATCTCTCACAGAAGTTGGTTTGGTGTTTTAATTAGCTTACTAGCTGTGTGAAAATTACTTCACCCCTCTGCCTCAGTTTCCTCATCTGCAAAAACAGAGATAATAACAGTACCTATCTCATGGGTTGTGGTTATAATTAAATGAGTTAAATGTGTAAAGTTTCTAGGACCCATAGTAAATGCTATCAATGTGTTAGCTAATATTATTACTATAATTATCAAATATCTCTTGAGTGGTACTCTGTCAAGTCCCTTTGAAGGAAATGTCCTCATCAGTTGATTAGCACAGAGATGCTGAAGCAGCCAGTCTGTCCTCAAGGCCTTATATAACTGAACTCATCTCAATCCAGCTTGGTCCACTTCCACCAATGGGTCAGCAAAATGCCTTTTGTATAAATAGGTGACTGTAAGTCTTCATCCAAGACTTGCTGGAGTTGCTTTATTAGGGCATAAGCAAAACTGCCCCCTACTGTTGAACCCAGGAGTGACAGGCTGAGGACACAGAAGCCCAGCAGGTCTTGCTGGCCAATCTCTGTTCAGCCTAACCAATTGCTCAAGAACACTGTGGCACAAAATTATGATGGTTTAGATAAGATCCCTGTCCACACATTCTCAAACTTAACTGAAATAAATATGAATCCATTCTCTGAATCCATATCTGATATTTGATGTGATGCCAATAGCTACCACAAAATGGCGAGAGTGGCTGTGTAATGCACACTGCCAAGCACTTTACATTCTTTCATTTAACTGTCAGAATATCCCTATTGGTAGGTAGATGCTATTTTCCTCCCCACATTACTGATGAGACAACCAAAACTCAGAGAAGTTAAGTAACTCACCCAAGAGCACACAGCTAATAAGTAATAGAGCCAGGATCCAAATCAAGGTTTATCTGATGCCTGAGTCTATGATCTTTACCATTACACTTTACTCCTAGGTACATTCAGGCCAATTTTTAAAGGAATCTACCATATCCAAATATATTCCATTGGAATGGTTTTGTGAAATCAATACTGAATCTTGACGAAGACTTCTCCATCTCTTGCTGAAAATTAAGTGCCTTGGGTGGCTTATGTCCCATAGGCTGGCATGTGCTTCTTCCTTTGGTCTTTTCAATAGCAGAATCTACTTAGAATATTCAGCAATAGACCCTAGTCAAGGCTGTCATTGCAGCAGTTTCCAGATATGTTGCATTTGGCATTGCCTATATGATATAACAACTACTTATTGAATCTGCATAATTTTCCCATATCTTCAAGGGCAAATAACTAAGCTGACAATTTGTAAATAGCTTGAATTCTTCTCTGCTCTTCATTCTCTCCACACCCATGCTTAAGAGTCAAGCCAGCCTGAGAATCCTTATACATTGTTTTTCAAACAATGATTTGAGCTTCCTCAGTGGATCATAAAAACAATTTTGTAGGTCTAGGCTAGACTTTTTTTTAATGAAGGAAAATAGTATAGATTAGAGAATGGAGTGCATCTCTTAGAGGAAGTGTAAGTAGTGTCACAAGAAACCTTTCTAGGTGTAAATATCTGTAACGAGTCACAATATACAATGCATTGCTTATTGTAAATCTTGAGATAAAATGTTTGAAAGCCACCTCATTACAATTTTAACCTCCCATCTTCCCACTCTTTGACCCTCAAAGGAAAATACTTGCATGTGCCAAGGTCATATGAAAGGATATATTGGGGCACGATACTGAGAGGAAAGGTAGGGAGTAGATTTTAGTGGTAGAGATAATCATAAACTGTCTTACTCATACAGAAATGATTTCTCTTCTTGAGAGCAGCTAGATGGGATTGAGAGGGCTTCTCCTTAGAACTTGCCTTAAGAGGCTAAACAGGGTGAGGATGGTGTCTAGGAGAAAGGCAGCCCAGAGATACATAAGGATGATGGTGGACCATGCTTTAAGGGAGCAGGCAAAGTTCTTGCAAAGCAATTTATGGGGTTTTGAGGTCCCCTGGGCTCACCAACATGGCATTATGGGCAAGAGTATCTGATCCTGGCTTTCCCCAGGCAAATGCTTGAGTGCCAATGGAGGAGCCATAGGCCATTGGTTCCAGACCTGCTTTCATGTCAGAATCTTTTCTAAAAATATAAACTCGGGGCCTTCCACCTCATCCACACTGAATCGTAACCTCCAAGAAAGGACCCAGGAATCTATAATGGTTAAAGTCTTCCCAGGTGATACATGACACAGCCAGCCTAGCCACAGTTCCCAAATTGACAGCTGGGCCAAGAGACCAATTGAAATGAACAATCTCCCTGAAGTGAGGGTCAACAGGCTTTGAAAGCTTTGCAGTGTACCCATGCAGACAAACTTTGAGCAGTTGTACTGGAAGGCAGGAGTTCCTGAGTCTTGCAGGACTGAAAGACAGGCCAGTCCTTGTGTGGGAGGATGCTTAGAGCTCACTTAGGACCATGCACTTGGGAGCATGAGCCCATCGGTTCTGGATGCCTGCCTACAGCCCCACTTCCAGGTGGTCTGAAAGTACCTGACGTGCCAGGAGTTTGTTTTGACCACTCCAGAGTTCCTGGATCCCACACATTAGTTTTGGCAAACTTTAAGCATGCATTTATTTCTAGGAGTTCTTTGCTTCAGACACCATATGTTGATCAACAAGAGTTACTGGAAGAAGTTAGTACAAGAAACAGGACAGAGGATTAAGGCCTACTGGCAGCGAAACAGTTCTCTTTCTTCTAGATAAAATCCCTTCCAGAAGACTGTGTCCAGGTGTGCATCTCATGCTTGCAGGAGGAATAGAATTTCCTAATGGGAATCTATCCTCCCCATGGCAAAGAAATATTTCTTTTCCCAGGCATTAAGTGCTCTATGCCTGGGAATTCTGAAAAGGGAGAGGGCAAGAGACAGGCCTCCTCCCTGAATGTTAACACAGATGCCCAGGCTTGGCATAGAGGCCACATGATGCCAGTAAAGTGCCCCCACATTGAAATCCAGAACATACAGGGCTATTCCATTAAAAACAGTCACTGAAATTCATCTGAACCACCACATTTCTGATTTCCAGTTCTTTTCTTCCTTACCTAAAGGAAGCCCTGGCTTCTTTTTCTAACTTCTTGTTGCCATTGAAACGACCCTGTTATGGCTCTGAGTGATTACCCAAGACCACCCTGATATCCATCCCAAATGCCACATTTTTTGACCCTCCTCAAACAAAACCAATGGCCTACATGGCCTCCTGCTATGACCTGGCCCACCCAGACTCCATCTCTGTCATGTCCCATCACAATAAAGCATGTCATGTGGAGGCAAGACCACTGGTGTTTGAGAAAATGACAGCCATCATCTGCTTTCCATATCATGGTGGAAACTTGAACTTCAGATCTTGGATTCTCAATACCACAGTGTATGGCAGAGAAAAATGATATTACATCAACAAATAAATATTGGGAATCTCCTGTGTGCCAGGCACTGTGTCCTAGGTGCTGGGACACAGTGGGAATAAGACAGTCAAGGTCCCTGCTTTCTAGACATGAAACACAGGTGCTTCCTGACATATTTTGAACCACATTTTACACCACTGGGGCACTGGGGGATTCTGAAATGTCTGAAGAACTGGCAGGGCTAACATGGAGGCCTTCTTGAGAATGCATTTTCAGTATTGTCTCTTCTCTAACTCTTTTAAAAGAATGCTAGTTTGGTCATCAGAAAAGATATCGGGGGAATGAGAAGTGATGAAAACTTTATAAAGTAGTCTTTGCTCCAAAACTTACAAAGCCTTTTATTTATTTATTTTTTTTTTTAAAGATTTATTTTATTTATTTATTTACCCGCCTCCTGCTTGTGCTCGCTGTGACCATTTGCTGTGCATTTTTCTGTGTCTGCTTGTCTCCCTTTGTTGGGTCGTCTTGCTGCGTCAGCTCACCACGCCGCACAGGCTGGCTTGCCTTCACCAGGAGGCCCCAGGAATCGAACCCGGGGCCTCCCATATGGTAAACGGGAGCCCTATTGATTGAGCCACATCCGCTTCCCTACAAAGGCCTTTTAAAGTCACAGCACCAAATAACTACAAAAACTCAGAAAATCCAGTACCTTATCTATGCTAAAAAATTGCACTTCCTACAAGCCAAATAATAACTCTTGGTTTCTGTATCCAATTTTCATTATACTTACCAGTTAGGTGTCCCAACAGAGATAATTCAGCTGCTTCTCTCTTAACATTTTACCCCTCCAATTTTTCTGACTTTCCAAATTAAGTGGGAAAATGATCATGACTCTTTTCTTCTTCCCTAAACCACTTCCCTCTCCCATCCTCCAAAAAACAAAATAAAAGAATACTAAAATTGCTAATCTCTATTAAAAAGAATATAAGATATTAGGTTATTTTCTTGAACAAGCCAATATATTATTGGATAAACTTTTTTCAATTATTTAACTTGTCTGGTGGGATTTTTATAAAATAAATATGTCTGAAGATATTTTTCCCTACTTTCCATCTTGGAGGGTCCTTCAGGTCAGGAAATTCTCTAGCCGGGGCTCTACTGGGTATCAGGAGGACAAAGTGACAGCACACAGGGTTCTGACTTCTTTCTAAAAGAAGTAACCATCTCCCCCTGACATAGGGTAGGCCTTTCTCCTGTAAGATGCTGAGGCCAGTAATAACGGATGCTGGGCCAAGAGCAGAGAATCTGGGCTTTTCATTTTCGGTAACACACCATTAAAAACTCCTCACCTATATTAGACTTTCAGTTATTTGTAAGCCAAGTCATACCCACACATACACATATGTAGTCATTCATTCATACAACAAATATTTATTGAGCACCTACTCTGCGCCAGCCCAGAGCTAATTACAGTGTGGCTTTCTCACTATGGGAAACCTACTGCACATGTTTTAAATTAAACTTGTGCCCCAGGAACAGTTTTATAGCATGGCATTCATGTACTGTATTTGCTGTATAAATTCATTCTATTTTAGTTTTCAATATAGAAAATATGGAAAATAACAGAAAAGTAGAAAAAAGAATTTCTGTCAATACCACCATCCAGAGATGACTACCATTTACATTTGTTTGTTTTCTTCTTATTTTTTCTGTATTTAGTTTTTATTGTAGTTGTTTGATACCAATGTATACATACTGCACATATAATTTTCTATCTTGTTTTATCCCAACTTTTTCAATATGCACTTTCCAAAGACAAAATTCTGAGGCTTGAAGGCACAGGTACTTCCAGAGTCATGGCGGGTCACTCAGTAGTTCCTAAGCCTTCCTCCTTTACAGCTCAGATTTGAAAACTATCGTATTTTTTGGTAGCAGCTTCCTCAGATTTTTTACTGTGCAAATTTAAAGGGCTGATAATTTTAGCGTTTATTTGAAGTAATATAACAATTATGGCACCTGTAAAAAGTGTGTGTGCCTTGGATAGGAACCAGATATCCTTATTTCCCTCTAGTCCCTGAAATCTTCTACTGGATATCCATTCCCATTCCACAGAGTAACACTATCTTCTGCTGGTCTTTGGTCTCTAGATGGACACTGCCTTCACCTCCACTGTGCCTACATTGTCTAAAAAAATGTGGTAGAGACAGTGGCACTCATCAAATATTCCATCTTCTTGCCCACATTTCCTAGCCTTCTTGCAGTTAGGCAGCCCTGTGACTAAGTGTGTGTCACTTAACAAACCAGAACATAGAAGAGCCAACATGGAGCCCTCCATGAATCTCTTCCTCTGCCATGGTGATCAAGAAGGTCATGTGTTCCAGATAGTACAATCACTAAATGGTAGAACTTTCATCAGTCTTGGTCCTCAGCAACTGAGGTAGTGAAGTCCCCACCAACCTGCACTGAAACTGTACAGTGAGCAAGAAATAAACTACTGAGATGTGAGGCTTGATGGTTATTGCATCATAACCTGGCTTATCCTTCCTACTAGACACAGTTTTTAGTGAAATCATTCTTTGAGTTTTTAATCCATAGACAATCCCCTCTATAGAAATTAGATGTGCGGTAAATAGGAGTAACATATATTTTACTGTTCTTAGAATTTTCCTTGATGGGTTCATCCCCAAGAAGCACAGCATGCAAATAGCCTTCTAGCCACCTGTTCCACTAGTTCATCAAACATCTGAAGTCCATGGTGGATACAGCTTAAACTCATGCTAGATGATTCACCTACTTGTCACCCTGGTTCTAAGCATGGTACCCATTCAGACGTGGGTAAAGATACAAT
>JAQZBX010022590.1:0-22555 GCA_029593785.1 Cabassous unicinctus
CAATGGAAAATTGCAACAAACCAATTCAAGCAGGACTAACAATGGCCCAGAATCTTTGGGAATGAAAGTTTGGGTCACCCCACCAGGCAAAGAACCACGGCCAGCAGAAGTGCTTGCTGAAGGTAACGGGAACATGGAATGGGTAGTGGAAGAAGGTAGTGATAAATATGAACTTCGACCACGAGACCAGTTACAGAAATGAGGACTGTAATAGTCATGAGCCCTTCTTCCTTGTATGTTATGAGTATTATTGTATGTGTACACAAAATGAATTTCTTTGTTTTCTTCCCCAACCTTTCCCCTATCATGAAAAGTTGTATTAATTCCATGGCATAATATTTAAGGATGTCAAATTTAAGAGTGAATATTACCCAAGGACTTGCACCCTGTTCTGTGGGGAATTAATGAGTTTCCGGTTGTACGCAGAGGAGTTGAATATTGTTAGGCGGAAATATATATGTATGCTTGTCTGTTATTGTTTTTACTTAGAGACTAAATATGGTTTAGGTTAATGTGTATAGTTGCCAGGTTGACAAGGGGTGAACTGTAATGGTTAGGCTAATGTGTCAACTCAGCCAGGTAATTGTGTACAGGTGTTTGTTCCAACAAGCACTGGGCTAATTGTAATACAAGAGCATTTATGGACTTCAAACACCAGTGAGTTTACTGCGTGGATGGCTGATTACATCTGCATCAATCAGGGAGATTACATCATCAATCGGTGGTGCTTTTATCCAATCAGTTGAATGACTTAAAAGGGGAAGTGATTTCAACATTCAGAGAGAATTTCCCAGCTTGTCAATGGACAGGCAACTTCTCCCAGAAACTCATCAACGACCCTTCCTCGGACTTTCATCGGAGCCACTGGTTTGCAGCCTGCCTGTGGAGCCTGGACTTGTGCATCCCCATGGTTGCATGAGAGACTCTTTTAAAATCTCATATTGACAGATATCTCCTGTTGACTCTGTTTCCCAAGAGAACCCAGACGAATACAGCATATATGTGCATTTGCTAGCATAAATATTATTTTTTACAGATATATATTTTAAAAGGTGCTTGGATTACCTAAATGTTACCCAGAAAATACAGGGATTCCCATGTTCCCCACCACCCACACCTCCCATAACATCCCACATAAAGATCTTTCATTAGTGTGGCACATCACCTACAATGGATATACACATCCTGAGGCTTTGCCACTAAGCATAAACCACAGTTCACATCGTGGTTCACATCACACTCTCTCCCACACAGTTCTGCATGGTATATGCTGATGTAAAATGGCCTATGTCCGTCGTCGCAATGTCACTCAGGACAACCCCCAAGTCCTGAAAAAGCCCCTGTATTACTCCTGCCCTTCCCTTCCCTGCCCCCAAAGCATCTAGTGGCCACTGCCTCCACCTTTGTTATAATTTCTTCTATTGCTTGAATCACAATATGTCTAAAACAGAATACCATTATATTTTAATATCAGGCAGTGGTATTCCTCTGACTTCATATGTTTTTTTACAATATGCCTTAGGTCATTTGGACCCTCTTGCTCTTTCAAATAAATTTCATAGTTAGTTTTTTCCAATTCAGTAAAAAATGCTGTGGTGATTTTGATTGGCATTGCATTAAATCTGTACATCAGTTTGAGTAGGATAATCATCTTAATTGGTTTAGTATTCTTATCCATGAACAGGGAATTTTTTTTTCCATTTTTTTAGGACTTGTTTGATTTCCTTTAGCAGTCTTTTGTAGGTTTCTATCTGCAAGTCGTTTACATCTTTAGTTAAATTTATTCCTAAGCATTTGATTCTTTCAGTTGTGATTGTAACTGGGAATTTTCTTGATTTCCTCCTCATATTTCTCGTTATTGGTGTACAGAAATGCTACTGATTTTTGCACATTGGTCTAATAACCTGCCACTTTAATGAACTCATTTATAAGCTCCAGAAGCTTTGCTGTAGATTTCTCACTGTTTTCTATGCATAGTATCATGTCATCTGCAAATAATGAAATTTTTAATTCTTCCTTTGCAATTTGGATGTCTTAATTTTTCTTGTTAAAGTGCTCGAGCAAGTATTTTTAACACAATGTTAAATAAGAACAGTGATAGTGGGCATACTTTTTGTTCTAGAATTTAGAGGGAAAGATTTTATGGTTTTATCATTGAATATGGTGTTAGCTGTGAGTTTTTCATATAAAGCCTTTATCATGTTGAGGAAGTTTCCTTCTATTCCTATCTTTTGCAGTGTTTTCATCAGGAAAGTGTGCTGTATTTTGTTGAATGCTTTTTCTGCATATCTAGAGATGGCCATGTGATTTTTTATATTTTGATGTGCTTATGTGGTGTATTACATTGATTGATTTTCTTATGTTGAACCATCCTTGCATATCAGGGATGAAACTCATTTGGTTATGGTGTATAATTCATTTGATATGTTGTTGAATATGATTAACAAGTATTTTGCTAAGGATTTTTAGCATCTAGGTTCATTAGAGAGATTGGTCTATAGTTTTCTTTTCTTCTGGCATCTTTGTCTTTGGTATTTTGGTGATGTTTTCATCATAGAAAGAATTAGGCAATGTATGCTACACTTCTTTTTTTTGGAAGATTTTAAGCATAATTGTTGTTAGTTCTTTTTGGAATGTTTGGTGGAATTCACCTCTGAAGCCATCTGGTCCTGGACTGTTCTTAGTTGGGAGGTTTTTGATGACTAATTCTATCCCTCATTACTTGTGATTGGTCTGTGGAGTTCATTGATTTCTTCTTTTATCAAAGTAGGTTGCTTGTGTGTTTCTTGGAATTTTTCCATTTCTGCTAAATTATCCTTCTTGTCGGCATACAATTTTTTCATGTATCCTACAATACAATTTATTTCTGATGGGTGTCTTGTGATATCCACTTCCTCATTTCTTATTTTATGTATTTGTATATTCTCCTTTTTTCTTTGTAATTCTAGCTATGAGTTTGTTAATTTTCTTATTCTTTTTGAACAGCCAGCTTTTGTTTTTTTTTATTTTTTCTAGTACTTATATATTTTCAATTTCATTTAGCTCTGCTATAATCAATGTTATTTCATCTTTCTCCTTGTTTGGAGGTTAATTTGTTCTTTTTATAATTCTTTCAGGAATACAATTATGTCTTTGATTACATCTTTCTTATTTTATAATATAGGCATTTATGGCTATGGATTTCCTTCTCAGAAATGATTTTCCTGCATCCCATAAGTTTTGATATGTTGTGTTGTCATTTTCATTCATTTCAAGTTATCTACTGATTTCCTTTACAATTTCTTCCTTTACCCATTGATTATCTAAGAGTGTGTAGCTTAACTTACATAACTTTGTGCCCAGTCTACTACTCTGCCACTTACTGGTGTTCACCTTCATTCCATTTTGGTCAGAGAAATTATTTGTATATTTTCAATCCTTCTGAATTTATTAATAGTTTTTCTGTGGCCTAGCATGTGACCTATCCTGGGGATCCTGGAGAATGATCCACATGTGTTCGAGAAGAATGTATATCCCCCTGTATTGGGTGTAATATTCTGTATATTTCTATTAGGTCCAGATCTTTTAATTTTTTATTGAAGGTCTGTTTCTTTATTGCTCCTTGTTGAGATGTTCTGTCTAATGGTGATAATGGTGTATTAATGTCACCCACTATATTTGTAGAAGCCTCTATTTCTCTACTTAGCTTTTCCAATGTTTGCCTCATACATTTTGAGGCACATTGGTTAAGTGCATAAATGTTTATGACTGTTTTCTTTCTTGATAGATTACCACTTTTATTTATGTAGTCTTTCTTTGTCTCTTACAAAAGTTTTGCATTTAAAGTCTATTTTCTCTGCTATTAGTACAGCTACTTCTGCCCGTTTCTGATTATTGTTTGCATGTAAAATTGTTTTCCAACCATTCACTTTCAACCTCCTTGCTTCCCAGGGTCTGAGGGGAGTTTCTTGTAGACAGTAGAGATGGATCCTATTTCCTTATCCATTCTGCCAATCTGTGTCTCTTGATTGGAGAGTTTAATCGATTAACATTCAATGTCATTACTGTCAAGGAATTACTAACATTAGCCTTATTTTCTTTATGATTATGTATGCCATATGTTGTTTTTCTTTTTCTTTTTATCTTTTTATTTATTCTTACACTGTCCTCCATCTCTCACTCTCCTGTTTTTATCATTTGACCTGTAGATCTCCATTCAGTATTTCTTGAAGTTCAGGTTTCTTTGTGACATATTCTCTTAATTTTGGTTTATCTGTGAATATTTTGAACTCTCCCTCATTTTTGAATTCCAACTATGCTAGATAGAGAATTCTTGGCTGAAAGATTTTTCCTTTATCAACTTCATTATAGCGTACCACTGCCTTCTTGCCTCCATGGTTTCAGATGAGAAATCAGCACTTAATCTTATTGAGATTCCCTTGTATGTGATGGTTCTCTTTTCTCTTGCTGCTTTCAGTATTCTCTCTTTGTCTTAAGCATTGGACAATTTGACAAGTATATATCTTGGAGTAAGCCTGTTAGGGTTTATACTGTTTGGGGTGTGCTGTGCTTCCTGGACATGTATGTCTATCTCTATCAATAGGGTCAGGAAGTTTTCAGCCATTATTTCCTCCAACACTCCTTCTGTCCCCTTTCCTTCTCATCTCCCTCTGGAATGCCTATAATGCATGTTTCTGCATTTTATGATGTCATTCAAATCCCTAAGCCCCTGTTGAATTTTTTTTCTGCTTTTTATATATCTGTTTTAATATCTGTATGATTTCAGATGTACTGTCTTCCTCTTCACTGATTCTTTCCTCTGCGTGTTTTAATCTGATGTGTGCTTCCAGCATATTTTTGATTTCTTAGATTGTGCCATTCATCACCAGTATATTTGTTATTTTTTAATGTATGCGTACACTTTCTTCAGTGTGTTCTATCAGTATCTTCTTAATATTCTTAATCTCTTTCTTGTCTTCATTGTGTTGATTCATAATATTTGTTTGCACATCTCTGATTAGTTTTTCCATGTTCTGCATCTCCTCCTGGTTTTTTGTTTTTTCATTGGACTGGGCCATGTATTCTGCTTTCTTAGTATGTCTTGTAAATTTTTGTTATTGCTTAGGCATCTCTTTATTTTGATGGGTTCATTCCATTGTTTAGCTCCTCTCTTAATTCTATGGCTTTATTTTTTTGTTTTTGTTTTTGTTTTTGTTTGTGTGGTAAGGTTTCACTTTGACACTTCATTCCCATTGTTCTATTTCCTTGTTAATTGTCTGTATTCCTTTGAAAGAAAAAATATTAGGACCAGAGAAAAGGAAAGAATTAAGAAGGGAAAAAGAATAATAGTAATAATTATAGTGAAAGTTAGTAGAGGAACCATAGAAGACCTAGGAAATTGAAAAATTAACATGAGTAAGAAGCACAGAGGAATAAGTTTTGAAAAGAGGAGTAGAAACAATGAAACAAGAAATAGAATAGATAAAAATATTTAGAATAAATTAAAAGACTGGTATAGTGTAAAAAGAGACAATGAAAAACATGTGAAATAAAAAAGTAAAAAAGAAAGTAATCAGAGAAAAAAGGAGAGAGAAATAAAAGAGAAAAAAATGGGGACTAAATAAACAAGGTTGAATGAAAAAAACAACAACAGAAAACAAGAGATATAAACATGAAGGAGAGAAAATAAATAGCATAGGTAGAGTAAAACAGTAAACAAAGGAATAAAGAAAAAAGAATAAAAAAGGACAGGGAAACAAAGGAGGGGGATACACAACAAGCAAGATATATGAAAGCAGTGACTCATTTACAAAAAGGAGAAAGAAGGAAAAAATTAAGAAAAAACAGAAATAAACACGGAAAAACAGGCTTTTCTCTTAGTTTCCTAAGGATCTTCTCAGGATGCTGTTGTTCATCTATCACTCACACTGCAACCTACTCTCTGCTAGTTTTTTTGTTTTTGTTTTTGTTTTAATAAAGTTTTTAAGATACTTAGATTACATAAATGTTACACAAAAATTGTAGAGATTCCCATATGCACTGCCTCCCAAACCTCCCACAACCTCCCACACAAACATCCTTTTTTAGTGTGGCACATCACCTGCAATAGATATACATATCTTAGGGCTTTGCCACTAAGCATGGACCCTAGTTCACATTGTAGAACACACTCTCTCCCACACAGTTCTGCATGTTATATGATGATATAAAATGGCCTATATCTGTCATTGCAATGTCAGTCAGGATAATTCCCAAGTCCTGAAAGACCCCCTGTATTGCAACTGCTTTTCCCTCTCTCTTTCCCCAAAGCATCCAGTGGCCACTGGCTCCACATTAATGCAATTTCTTCTGTTGCTTGAATCACAAAATGTCCAAAACAAAATACCAGTAAGTCCACTGTAGTCCATAGCATTTCCCCAAATCCTGAGGAGTATGGGATGGTGATGTCCACTACAACTCCAAATGATAGGGGGCTTATATCCCATGAATAAGATGAATTGGTTATCCTGCCTGCAACTGCAGACACTCTCCTTTCCCTAGGATGTCCGTTGTCCATCATCATCTCCCAAACAGGTGTCCTGGGTGAGTTCAATTAGCTGTAGAGCTGGAGTTGCAGCTCCACTGAGATTCTGGATCCAGCTGGCACATGGACAGCCCACAGACTCGACTCTCTGGAAGTACACCTAAAAACTCCAGCACCATGTACAGGTTTGAATAGAAGGGACAGATGGACCATGTTCATGGAAGACATTTGAGTTCAAATCTGTCACTCTCAGAAGCAATTATTCCAAAGTAAGGCCTATTGATAAGCCATCAAACTCTGGGGCTCTCTGCTCTGATATAGGACATGGGTGTCTCCAGAGCCCTCAGGAGCCCCACTATCTGGGGTGATATCCACATGGGAAGCTAATGAGTTCCAACTGACGTGCATAAGCGTTACCTCTGGGATGACCTCCTGACTCACTTTGCCCTATGAACTCATTTGTGTTTACATTTTCCCCTTTTATTTGAGATCTTTTTCCAGTCATATTGCCCATTGGCACTTGTTAGTAATCCCACGTTGGCAGGGAATGTCGTTCCCAGGA
The DNA here is from genome assembly GCA_029593785.1 of Cabassous unicinctus. Lineage (NCBI taxonomy): Eukaryota > Metazoa > Chordata > Mammalia > Cingulata > Chlamyphoridae > Cabassous > Cabassous unicinctus. Next base: position 7,065 of record JAQZBX010022590.1, read on the forward strand.
GTCATGTCCCATGGTGGGAGGAAGGTAATGCATTTATATGCTGAGTTTGCCTTAGAGATAGGCTATATTTGAGCAACAAAGAAGCTCTCATGTGGCAACCCTTAGGCACCCCATAACAATCGGCTAAGTTTCAATTTCAAGTGCAAAGACTCCTAAGGCTAGTCAACAATAACAAGAGCCCATCAGTGGATCATCCTCCTTTGCCAGACAGTGCCCCTGCACTTGAGGGACTATTGCTCCTCGGAAAATGTTGCAGAGCTCTCCAGAATGGTAATTCAGTATTCTCTCATTTATTGAGTGATTCTCCACCAACTGTGACAATGCCCTGTGAGCAAATGAACAAATTTATATACCTTTTATGTACGTTCAGGTGAACTTCCTCCCATGCACTCCTTCATCCCTGACACCTCCCTCCAACGATCCTCTCCCGCCCCAGTTGTAACCATTCTGTGATTCAAAGCTTCTTTAAAAATGAAGCCAATACAATAGCCAAATACAATTAATAGGAAAATGAAATAATAATGGTGTTTAAATGTAAGAGATAAAATAAATGAAAACCTAGGGAAAACAAACTAAAATAAAATTAAAGGATTTGTTTATTCAAAAAATGGGAAAATTTTTTTAAAAATAAAAAAGAAATTTTTGACGTTACTTTTATCACTGCAATATCTCATGTCCTGTCTGTACTGTAGCACCTACCCCCTCTCACTCCACAGTGTCTAACTATTTTTCATTTAATTTTCAAGGAAGTTTTAGGTCACAGCAAAGCCACACACAGAATGCAAGAGACTCTCATATACCCCAAATCAGCCTCCCTTCCTCACCCCATATTAAAACCTTTTTGTATGTGGATGGTAGCATTGTTATAAATGATATACAGATAGTCAAATATAGCAACTAAACATTGTCAATGGTTTACAGTATGTTTAACATTTTAGACCATATAGTCTTATAAATTTTGAGGATATTTACCATGCCCTGTGTCCATCAATGTAAGGTAATGAAAAACATTTCCACTGACCATTAAATACCCCCTGATTGATCTATTCAGATCCTCCCTTCCCATCCCCCAGGGGCCCACGACAAGCCCCTGGCTTGACTCATTGGATGACACGATTCATAGTTACATGCAACAGGAGGTATTGACACACTGGTTTGTCCTCTCCTATTAGGAACCGCCCTTGTTCTTAAGAGATGCCCACATGTCTAATTCTGAGTAAATCATTCCTCCCAAAGATGGGAGTCCATCTCCTTCCCACTCATTGTGTGGGTCTCCACCCACTGATACAACACATTATGAGAGGAGGAACACTGACACACTCCCTAGAAACCAGCTCCAGATGCACCCTGTCCCAAATGCTCCCCCAACCAACAATTTAAAGCAGTGACACTTCCTTGTCATATTGCCATAAAATTATTCCCACCTCTGTACTTTCAACCTCATACCCAAAAATCCCAAGGTTCACCTGGTCCCTCTACCATCTCTACCCTCAGTATCCTGGGTATTCTAATCCGCCCTTCCTAATCTACTCACCTGTCAACTCTGAACCACCAAACCTAATAATATCACTACTCACTTGTCTTATCCCTTCAATACACAACTATCACTTTACCATAGATTACATCCGTATGGGTAATGGCTCATAACTTTCTCTTCTCTTTCTCTTTCTTGTAAACCTGTCTTTCAGACAATAGTTCTCAGGGTCTGATCAATTTCCTTAATTCATATCAGTGAGGTCATGTATTATTCATCTTTTAATGCCTGGCTTGCTTCACTCAAAATAAGGTCTTCAAGATTCATCCATGTTATCCCATGTGCTAGCACTTTATTCATTCTTACAGCTGAGTAATATTCCATTGTATGTATGTACATCTATTCAACTGTTGATGGGCACTTGGGTTGATTCCAACTTTTGGCAATAGTGAACAATGCAGCTATGAACATTGGTGTGCATATATCTGTTCGTGTCTTTGCTTTCAATTCTTCTGAGTATATACCCAGCAGTGGAATTGCTGGATCATATGGAAGATCTATACTTAGTTTTTTTAGGAAATGCCAAACTGTCCTATACAATGGATGGATCATTTCACAATCCCACCAGCAGTGGATGAGTGTTCCCATTCTTACACTTCCTCTACAATATTTACAGTCTGTTGTTTTTTCAATAGCCACCATTCTAATGGGTGTAATATGGTATCTCATTGTAGTTTTGATTTGCATCTCTAATACCTAGAGATGTTGAGCATTTTTTCATGTGCTTTTTAGCCATTTGTATTTCTTCCTTGGAGAAGTGTCTTTTCAGGTCACTTGCCAATTTTTTAAATAGGTTGTTTGTCTTTTTATTTTTGAGGTGTAGGTTTTATTTATATATGCAGGATATTAGACTCCTATCAGATACATGGTTGCCAAATATTTTCTCCCATTGGGTAGGCTGCCTTTTTATTTTCTTGATAACATACTTTGAGGTGCAAAAGTTTTTAATTTTGAGGAGATCCCATTTCACTATTTTTTCTTTTGTTGCTCCTGCTTTGGGTGTGAAGCTCATGAAACCATTTCCTATTATAAAGATCCTGTAGAAGGTTCCCTAACTTATCTTTCAAGGTCTTTATGCTCTTGGGTCTTATATTTAGATCTGTGATCCATCTTGAGTTGATTTTTGTATAAGGTGTGAGATGGTGTTCCTCTCTCATTCTTTTGGATATGGATATCCAGTTCTCCATACACCACTTCTTGAAGAGGCCATTCTCTCCTAACTGAGTGGGCTTGGTGGCCTTTTCAAATATCAGATGACTGTATATGCAAGGATTTATATTGAAACTCTCAATTCAGTTCCATTTGTCAATGTGTCTATCCTTGTGCCAATATCGTGTGGTTTTGACCACTGTAGCTTTGTAGTATGTTTTAACACCAGGTAGTGTGATACCTCCAACTTCATTTTTCTTTTTCAATATGTCTTTGGTGATCCCAGGCCTCTTTCCCTTCGAAATAAATTTTGTAGTTTATTTTTCCAATTCCTTAAAAAATACAGTGTTTTTTTATTGTGTATATTAGTCAGCCAAAGGTGTGCTGATGCAAAATACCAGGAAATCAGTTGGTCTTTATAAAGCATATTTATTTGGGGTAGAAGACCACAGTTACCAGGGCATAAAGCATAAATTTCTTCCCTCACCAATGTCCATTGCCACATGTTAGAGCAAGACAGCTGTCAACATTTGCCAGGGTTCAGACTTCTTGGGTCCCTCTCTTCCTAGGGCTGCCATTCTCTCTGGGCTTAGCACCTCTTTTTCCTCCACAAGGTTAGCTGTAGACTATAAGGTAAAAGTCTTGTCTCTATTCCACATCCTTCTCTCCATCCTCACATCCAAGCTCTCTTATTTCACGGGACTCCAGCTCAAGACTCCAACATCGAAACTTCTCCAGCCCTGTCCTTTGATGTGTCTTTTATCTTGGAGATGCCACCCACCAAGGGGTGGGGCTCGACACCCCATTGATACTGCCCAGTCAATGCCCTAATCATAATTAATCATGCCCAGATTAACAGACCAGTTTACAAGCATAATCCAATATATATTTTTGGAATTCATAATACATCAAACTGCCAAACGGCTACATTGGGATTGCATTATATCTGTAGATTAATTTCGGTAGGATAGACATCTTGATGATGTTTAGTCTTCCAATCCATGAACAGGGAATATTGTTCCATTTATTTAAGTCACCTTTGATTTCCTTTAACAGTGTTGTGTAGTTCTCTGCACATAAGTCCTTTATATCTTTAGTTAAATTTATTCCTAGGTATTTGATGCTTTTAGGTACTATTGTAAATGGTATTTTTTTCGTGATTTCCTCCACAGATTACTCATTATGCTGTACAGAAATGCTACTGATTTTGGGGCATTAATCTTATAGTCTGTGATGTTACTGAACTTCTTTATATGTTCTAGAAGCTTTTTTGTAGATTTCTCAGGGCTTTCTACATATAGGATACTGTCATCTGCAAATAATGAAATTTTATTCTTTTCAAATTTGGATGCCTTTTATATCTTTTTCTTGCATCAGTGCATGAGCAAGTACTTCTAGGACAATGTTAAATAGGAGTCGTGATAGTGGGCATCCTTGCCATGTTCCCCATCTTAGAGGGAAGGCTTTTAGGATTTCACCATTGAAGATGATGGTAGCTTTGTGTTTTTCATATATACCCTTTATCATGTTCAGAAAGTTTCCTTCTATTCCTATCTTTTGCAGTGTTTTTATTAGGAAAGTGGGCTGTATTTTGTCAAATGCTTTTTCTGCATCTGTAGAGATGATCATGTGATTTTTCTCATTCAATCTCTTTATGTGGTGTATTACATTGATTTTCTTATGTTGAACTATCCTTGCATACCCAGGATGAAACCCACTTGTTCATGGTGTATATTCGTTTGGTATGTTGTTGAATGTGATTAGCAAGGATTTTATTGAGGATTTTAGAATCTAGGTTCATTGGAGAAATCGATCTGCAATATTCCTTTCTTGTGGTATCTTTGTTTGGCTTTGGTATTAGGGTAATTTTTGCATCATAAAAATGAGTTAGGTAATGTTTATTCTACTTCTATTTTTTGGAAGATCTTAAGCAGAATTGGTGTTAGCTCTTTCCGAAATGTTTGGTAGAATTCAGGCATGAAGCCATCTGGTCTTTGGCTCTTCTTAGTTGGGAGGTTTTGATGACTGATTCTATCTCTTTACTTGTAAATGGACTGTTGAGTTCATCAGTTTCTTCTTTCATCAATGTAGGTTGCTTGTGAGTTTCTAGGAATTTGTCTATTTCCTTTAAATTATCATTCTTGTTGGCATATAATTTTTCAAAATATCCTCCTATGATACTTTTTATTTCTATGGGGTCAGTTGTGACATCCCCTTCTTCATTCCTTATTTTGTGTATTTGCATCTGCTCTCTCTTTTTCTTTGTTAGTCTTGCTAAGGGTTTGTCAATTTTATTGATCTTATCAAAGGTACAGATTTTGGTTTTGTTTATTTTTTTCTAGTGATTTCTTATTTTCTGTTTCATTTAGCTCTGCTCTAATCTTTGTTGTTTCTTTCTTTCTACTTCCTCTGGGGTTAGTTTGTTGTTGTTTTTCCAATTTCTCCAGGTTTGCAGGTAGGTCTTCAATTTTAGCCATTTTTATTTTTTAATGTATGCATTTATGGCTATGAATTTCTCTCTCAGTACAGCTTTGGCTGCATTCCATAGACTTTGATATGTTTGTTGTCATTTTCATTCGTTTCGAGGTAGTTACTGATTTCTTTTGAGATTTCCACTTTGACCCACTGTTTCTCTAAAAGTGTATGTTTTAAGTTCCATATCTTTGTGACTATTCTAGTTCTCTGGCACTTAGTGATTTCCAAATTCATTCTGTTTTGTCAGAAAAATTACTTTCTATAATCTCAATGTTTCTGAATTCATTGAGCATTGTTCTGTAGCTTAGCATGTGGTCTATCTTGGAGTATGATCCATGTGCACTTATGAAGAATTTATATCCCGCTCTATTTGGGTGTAGCGTTCTGTTTGTGTCTATTAGGTCCATGTCCTCTAATGTATTATTCAGAGTCTTTGTTTCTTTATTGATTATCTGTCTAGATGTTCTGTCTAATTGTGATAATGGTGTATTAAAATCCCCCACAATAATTATACGGGCAATTATGTCTCCACTTAGTTTTGCTAGTGTTTGCCTCATGTATTTTGAGGGACCCTGATTATGTGCTTAAATGTTTATGATTGTTTTCTCTTCTTGAAAGATTACCCCTTTTACTAATATATAGTGTCAATCTTTGTCTCTTACAATAGTTTTGTATTTAAAGCCTATTTTGTTGGATATTAAGATAGGTTCTCCTGCCCTTTTTTGGTTATTGTTTGCTTGTAAAGTTGTTTTCCAGCCATTCATTTTCAGTCTCCTTGAATCTCTGGGTCAAAGGTGGGGTTCTTGTAGACAACATATAGATGGGTAATATTTCCTTATCTATTCTGCCAATCTGTGTCTCTTGTATAGTGAGTTTAATCCATTAACATTCAGTGTTATTACTCTAAAAAAATTTCTTACATCAGCCATATTTTCTTTGGGTTTATCTATGTCATATGATGTTTTTATTTCTCTTTTTGTCTTTTTAGTTGTTCTTACACTCTTCTCCAACTCTTTCTTTCCTCTCTTTTCCATTCAACCTGTAGCACTTCCTTTATTATTCCTAGAAGTGCAGGTTTCTTATTGGCATACTCTCTGAATTTCTTTTTATCTGTGAATATTTTGAACTCTCCATCATTTTTAAAGCTTTGCTGGATAGAGAATTCATGGCTGGAAGTTTTTTTCTTTTAGTACCTTTTTTCTTTTAGTATGTCATACCACTGTCTTCTTGCCTCTATGGTTTCAGATGAGAAATAACCACTTAATCTTATTATGCTTCCCTTGTATTGATGGTTTTCTTTTCACTTGCTGACTTTATATTTTCTCTTTGTCTTGAGCATTGGACATTTTCATAATTATATGTCTTTGAATAGGCCTGTTGGGATTTATACTGTTTGGGGTGCGCTGTGTTTCATGGACATACACATCAATCTCCCTCAATAGGGTTGGGAAATTTTCAGGTATGATTTCCTTCATCACACCTTCTGTTCCCTTTCCCTTTTCTTCTCCTTCTACGATACCTATAATGCATATGTTTGTGAGTTTTTTGTTGTCGGTTAAATCCCTAAGTCTCTGCTGGGTTTTTTCTATATTTTTATCTATCTGTTTTACTATCTGTTTGATTTCACATGTACTGTCTTCCACATCATTAATTCTTTCTTCTGCCAGTTCAAATCTGCTGTTATGTGAATACAGAGTTTTTTTTATTTCTTGGATTGTGTCATTCATCACCATCATATCCATTTTCTTTTTATGTACATTTACAATTTCTTCAGTATGTTCTCCCAGTGTCTTCTTAATATGCTTAATCTCTTACTTCATTGCATTAAGCTGGTTTATATTTGTTTGGAGACCTTTGATTAGTTGTTCAATGTTCTGCAACTTTTCCTGGGTTTTAGTTTGTTCATGGACTGGTCCATGTCTTCCTGTTTCTCAGTATGGTTTGTAATTGTTTGTTGTCCTCTCGTCATCATTTTATCTTGATTTGTTTATTCAGTTCATTAGCTTTTCTATCTGCTCTAGAGTTTCATTTAGCTGGTGGCTCTGTGTGTGTGTTAAGTTTTCTCTTTGACACTTTGTTCTTCTTCTTTTATTTCCTTGCTTTTTTCCTGTGTTCTCTTGAAGGAGAAAGATTAGGTCCAGAGGAATCAAAAGAGATAAGAAAGGAAAAATGATAATATTAATATTGATAAACTTAGAAGAGGTGTCATATCAGACTTAGTAAAATCAAGATTTAACTCACATATGCAGTTAGATTTATAGGGAAAAAATGTGGATTACTTATAATGGAATGGGAAACCAAATAGAGAAAATATATACAATGATTTAAAAGGCCAGAATGATAAGAAGAGAGAAAAAGAGTAAAGAAAGGGCTGAAACAACTGGGGATCAAGATGGCATCAGTTTAGGAGGGCACTCTCTGACTAGCTCTAGGAGGTCCTGCCTGGGGGTCTGTGCTGTGGACACATGAAGCGAGTAGCTTGGGACATCTATCTGGAGGCATCTGGATGGCATTGATTGTTTGGTAGAGAGTGAGTTTTAACCCTGCCCGTGAAGGTTAACACAGATGGCTGAGCTCCACCCTCGGGGAAAGAGACTGGTTTGTGCCACAGCTCCCAAGGCAGCCCGGTGCTGCTAGCTTGTCTCTTCTTTGCTGTGCCTCTTCTTCAGTGATTTCCCATTCTCTGTCTATATTGATTTTGTATACCAAGCTGTCTCTTTTACTTCCCTCATCTTTCTACCTTCTGCTATCTGTTGTGGCTCTTACATACCATGTTTATTCAATAGCCCACAACTTAAAGGTGTCAATATCTATTCTATTATGTTTTTTTCTGTTTTTATTAATACTATTTTTTTCTTTTCAGCCCTTTCTTTACTCTTTCTCTCCCTCCTCATCATTCTTGCCTTCTAAATCATTATATATATAATGTGTCTATCCATTGTAGGTACTCCACTTTTTTTCCTATTACTCTACACTACCTACATGAGCTGAATATTCATTTCACTGAGTCTTATGCAGCCCCTTTTCTAATTTCTATCAATATTACTATTATCCTTCTTCCTTTCTCACATCTTAAATTCCTCTGGGCCTATTCTTTTGCTTTCAAGGGAACATAGAAAGAGGCAAGGAAATAAAATAAGAAGAAAAAGTGTCAAAGAGAAAACTTAACACACACACACAGAACCACCAACTAAATGAAACTCTAGAGCAGATAGAGAAGCTAATGAACCAAATAAACCCATCAAGATAAAATGATGATGAGAGGGCTACAAAAATTACAAATCACTCTAAGAATCAGGAAGACATGGACCAATCTAATGAACAAACTAAAAACCAGGAAAAGATGCAGAACATCAAACAACTAATCAAAGATTTCCAAACAAATATCATGGACCAACTTAATGAAGTGAAGGAAGAGATTAAGGATATTAAGAAGACACTGGGAGAATATACTGAAGAAATTGTAAAGATACATAAAAAGATAACGGATATGTTGGTGATCAATGGCAAAACCCAAGAAATCAAAATGATGCTGGAGTCACATAACAGCAGATTTGAACAGGCAGAATAAAGAATTAGTGAAGTGGAAGACAATACATCTGAAATCAAATATAAAGTAGAACAGATAGACAAAAAGATAGAAAAAATCCAGGAGGGACTCAAGGATTTAATTGACAACACAAAATGCACAAACATACGCATTTTTGGCAATCAAGAAGTAGAAGAGAAAGGAAAGGTAACAGAAGGAGTGCTGAAGGAAATAATGACTGAAAATTTTCCAACCCTATTGAGAGAGATGGATATGCAGATCCATGAAGTACAATGCACCCCAAACAGTATAAATCCCAGCAGGCCAACTCCAAGACATATACTTGTCAAAATGTCCAATACTCAAGACAAAGAAAATCCTCAAGGCAGCAAGAGAAAATAAAGCCATCATATACAAGGGAAGCACAATAAGATAATGTGTTGACTTCTCATCTGAAACCATGGAGTAAAGAAGACAGTGATATGACATAGTCAAAGTACTAAAAGAAAAAAACTTCCAGCCATGAATTCTCTATCCAGCAAAACTGGCATTCAAAAATGATGGAGAGTTCAAAACATTCACAGACAAACAGAAATTAAGAGAGCATGCCAATAAGAAACCTGCACTTCAAGAAATACTAAAAGAAGTTCTACAAGTTGAAAGAAAAAACAAGCAAGAGAGAGATGGAGGAGAGTTTAAAAACAACTAAAAAGACAAGAACAGAAACAAAACAACATATGACATATATTAACCTAAAGAAAATATGGCTGAAGTAAGAAATTCATTGCGAGTAATAACGCTGAATGTTAATGGATTAAATTCACCACTCAAGAGACACAGATTGGCAGAATGGATAAGGAAGTATGATCCATCTATATGCTGTCTACAAGAAACCCACAATTGAACAAGGGATTCAAGGAGGCTGAAAGTGAATGGCTGGAAATATTTTTAAGAAGAATGTAAATCCTGCTCTATTTGGGTGTAGTGTTCTGTATATGTCTATTAAGTCCAGGGCCTCTAATGTATTGTTCAGAGTCTTTGTTTCTTTATTGATTCTCTATGTAGATGTTGTGTCTAATGATGATAATGGTGTATTAAAGTCCCCAACTATAATATTAGAGTCATTTATTTCTCCCCTTAGTTTTTCCAGAGTTTGCCTCATGTATTTTGAGGCACCCCAATTAGGGGCATAAATGTTTGTGGTTGTTCTCTCTTCTTGAGAGAGTACCCTTTTTATTAATATATAGTGTCCATCTTTGTCTATTACAATAGTTTTGCATTTAAAGTCTATTTTGTCTGATATTAGATTAGCTACTCCTGCCCTTTATTGGCTATTGTCGAGTGCACATGGATCATACTCCAAGATAGACCCATGCTAGGCCACAGAACAATTCTCTATGAATTCAGAAAGACTGAGATAATATAGAGTAATTTCTTTGAACACAATGGAGTGAAATTGGAAATCACTAAGGGCCAGAGCATCAGATTAGGCACAAAGATATGGAAGTTAAACAACACTTAGACAAACAGTGGGTCAAGGAGGAAATCTCAAAGAAATCAGGAACTACCTTGAAATGAATGAAAATGACAACACAACGTATCAAAACCTATGGGATGCCGCGAAAGCTATCCTGAGAGGGAAGTTCATAGCCATAAATACATACATAAAAAAAGAAGAAAGAGCTAAAATTGAAGACTTCACTGCACACTTAGAGGAATTGGAAAAACAACAACAAACTAAACGTAAAGGAAGTAGAAAGAAGGAAATAACAAAGATTATAGGAGAACTAAATGAAATAGAGAATAAGAAAGCACTAGAAACAAACAAAAAAAAACACAAAAGTTTGTTCTTCAAGAAGATCAATAAAATTGACAAACCCTTAGCCAGACTAACAAAGAAAAAGAGAGAACAGATGCAAATACACAAAATAAGGAATGAGCAAGGGGATATTAATACTGACCCCACAGAAATAAAGAATATCACATGAGGATATTTTGAAAAATTATTTGCCAACAAGAATGATAATTTAGAGGAAATAGACAAGTTTCTAGAAACTCACAAACAGCCCACATTGATGAATGAAGAAATTGATGAGCTAAACAGTCTAATTGCAGGTAAAGAGATATACTCAGTCACCAAAAACCTCCCAACTTAGAAAGTCCAGGACCAGATGGCTTCACAGTTGATTTCTACCAAATATTCCAGAAAGAATTAACACCAATTCTGCTTAAGCTCTTTCAAAAAAAAAAGAAGTAAATGGAATTTTGCCTAACTCATTCTATAATGCAAAAATTACCCTAATATCAAAACCAAACAAAGATACCACAAGAAAGGAAAATTACAGACCAATTTCTCTCATGAACCTACATGCTGAAATCCTCCACAAAATACTTGCTAATCACATTCAACAACATATCAAAAGGATTGTACACCATGACCAAGTGGGTTTCATCCCGGGTATGCAAGGATGGTTCAATATAAGAAAATCAATCAATGTAATACAGCACATAAGCAGATTGAAAGAAAAAAATCACATGATCATCTCTATAGATGCAGAAAAATCATTAGACAAAATACAGCACACTTTTCTGATAAAAACACTGCAAAAGATAGGAATAGAAGGAAATTTTTTGAATTTGATAAATGGTATATCTGAAAAACCCAAAGCTAACATCATCTTCAATGGTGAAATCCTAAAAGCCTTCCCTCTGAGATAGGGAACAAGACAAGGATGCCCAAAATCACCACTCTTACTTAAATTGCCTTAGAAGTACTTGCTCGAGCATTGAGGCAATAAAAAGATATAAAATGCATTCAAATTTGAAAAGAAGAAGTAAAAATTTCATTATTTGCAGATGACATCATCCTATATGTAGAAAGCCCTGAGAAATCTACAACAAAACTTCTAGAACTTGTAAAGGAGCTCAGTAATTCGCAGGCTATAAGAAAATCAATGGTCAAAAATCAGTAGCATTTGTGTACACCAATAACGAGTGATCTGAGGAGGAAATCAAGAAAAAGATAACATGTACAATAGTAACTAAATGAATCAAATACCTAGGAATAAATTTAACTAAAGATGTAAAGGACTTATATACCTAAAATTACACAACTCTATTAAAAGAAATGAAAGAAGACTTAAATAAATGGAAGTATATTCCCTGTTCATGGATAGGAAAACTAAACCTCATCAAGATGTCTATCCTTCCCAAAATAATCTACAAATTTAATGCGATCCCAATAAATATCAATACTGTATTTTTTAAGGAACTGGAAAAACTAACTACAAAATTTATTTGGAGAGGTAAGAAGCCCTGAATTTCCAAAGACATATTGAAAAAGAAAAATGAAGTTGAAGGTATCACATTAACTGACTTTAAAACATACTACAAAGCTACAATGCTCAAAACTGCATGGTATTGGCAGAAGGATAGACATACTGACCAATGGACCAAATTGAGATTTCTGATATAGATCCTCACATATACAGTCATCTGATATTTGACAAGACCAGCAAGCCCACTGAGTTGGGATAGAATGACCTCTTTAACAAGTGGTGCTTGGAGAACTGGATTTCCATAACCAAAAGAATGAGAGAGGAATACCATCTTACACCATATACAAAAATCAACTCAAGAGGGATCAAAGATCTAAATATAAGGTCCAAAAACATAAAGATCTTGGAAGATAATGTAGGGAAGCATCTACAGAACCTTTTAATAGGAAATAGTTTCATGAACTTCACACCCAAAGCATGAGCAGCAAGAGAAAAAACAGATAAATGGGATCTCCTCAAAATTAAAAACTTCTGCACCTAAAAGGATGTTAATAAGAAAATAAAAAGGCAGCCTACCCAATGGAAGAAAATATCTGACAACCATATATCTGATAGAAGCCTAATATCCTGCATATATAAAGAAATCCTATACCTTGAAAATAAAAAGACAAACAACTCATTTAAAAAATGGGCAAGTGACCTGAAAAGACACTTCTCCAAAGAAGAAATACAAATGGCTAAAAAGCACATGAAAAAATTCTCGTCATCGCTAGGTGTTATGGAAATTCAAATCAAAACTACAATGACATACCATCTTACACCCATCAGAATGGCAGCTATTAAAAAAACAGCAGACTCTAAGTGATGGAGAGGATGTGGAGGAATAGGAACCCTCATCCACTGCTGGTGGGATTGTGGAATGGTCCAGCCACTGTAAAGGACAATTTGGCATTTCCTCAGAAAACTAACAATAGATCTTCCATATGATCCAGCGATTCCATTGCTGGGTTTATACCCAGAAGAATTGAAAGCAAAGACATGAACAGATATATGCACACCAATATTCACAGTGGCTTTGTTCACAATTGCCAAAAGTTGGAATCAGCCCCGGTGCCCATCAACAGATGAATGGACAAACAAAATGCGGTACATACATACAATGGAATATTACTCAGCTATTAGAAGGAATAAAGTGCTAACACATGGAATAAGATGGATGAATCTTGAAGACCTTATGTTGAGTGAAGCAAGCCAGGCATTGAAGGATGAACAGTATATGACCTCACTGATTTGATTTGGGGAAAGTGAGCAGTCTCTGAGAACCATTGTCTGAAAGATAGGCTAACAAGGGAGAGGAGGAGAAGAAAACGTTGTGGGCCATCATGTATATGGACACAATTTATGGTAAAGTGATAGAGTATAGTTGCATATTGAAGGACAGGACAGGTGGGTAGTGATATTACTGAGTTTGTTGGTGCAGGGTTGACAGGTGGGTAGATTAGGAGGTGTGGTTTAGAATATCCAGGATACTGGGGGTATAGATGCAAGGAGGATTAGGTGAACATGGGATTTGTGGGTATGATGCTGAAAGTGCAAGAGTGGGAATGCTCTTATGGCAAAAAATATTGAATTGTATCATCTAAATTGTAAACTATACTGTAAACCATTGACAATGTTTAGTAGCTATGCTTCACTATCTGTATAACAGTTATAACAATTCTACCATCGACATAAAAAAGGTTTTATTAGGGGGTGAGGAAAGGGAAAGGAGGTTAAGTATAAGTGAGTCTCTAGTATTCTGTGTGTGACTTTGCAGTGACCTAAAACTTCTTTGAAAATTAACTGAAAATTCAGGAGACACTGGGGAGTGAGAGGGGGCAGGTGTGACAGTATAGAGTAGACATCTGATAATGCAGTGATAAAAGAAAAAATGAAAAAGAGAAAAAAAATTTTTAAATTTTTTTGTTTTTCCTATTTTTTGAATATCCAAATCCTTTAATTTTATTTTCTTTCTAGTGTTTTTTAAAGTTTCCATGTATTTTATCTCATATTTAAATTTATCTTTATTTCATTGTATCATCTTTATTTCATTTTCCTATTCATCGTATTTGACTATTATATGGGCTTCATCTTCAAGGAAGGTTTGGATCACAGAAGGGTTACAGAGGGGCAGGAGAGGATAATTGGTGACAGATATCTGGGATGGGGGTTTCATGGGAGGAAGTTCATCTGAATATACATTAAAGATATATAAAATTGTTCAAATTATCAAGGGGTGGGACATGGTCACAGTGGGTAGACAAACACTCAATAAATGAGGGAATAATGAATTCCCAGCCTGGAGAGCTCTGCCACATTCTCCAAGGGAGCAGCAACAGTCCCCTGAGAGCAGGGGCAGTGTCTGGTAAAGGAGTAGGTTCCAGTGATGGGTTCTTGTTATTGATATCTAGCCTTATGAGTCTTTGCTCTTGTAATTGAAACTCAACCTACTGTTACGGGGTGCCTAAGGGTTGCCAGCTGAGAGCCTCCTTGTTGCTCAAATGCGGCCTCTCTCTAAGCCAAATTCAGGATATGAATGCATTACCTTCCCCCCAGTGTGGGACATGACTCCCAAGGATGAGCCTCCCTAGCAATGAGGGATTAATACAAAGTGCCAACTGTCAATATGACTGGAAAAGTCCTTGAGTAAAATGGGGAAAAGGTAAAGACAAAGAGACTTCAAAGAGAGTCAGAAGGTCATCCCAGAGGTAATGCTTATGCACACCTCAGTAGGATCTCATAGAACATCAAAGTGGATATCACCCCACACAGAGGGGCTCCTGAGGGCTCTGAAGACACCCAGGTCCTATTTAAGGGGGGATAGCTTCAGATATTGATGCCTTATCAGTGGCCTCTACTTTGGAATCTGTGCTCCTGAGAGTGACAGAGCTGGACTCAAGTCCTCCCTACACATGGTCCATCAGTCCCTTCTATTCAAAGCTATATGTGATGCTGGAGTTTTTAGGTGTGTTTCCAGAGACTGGAGCCTCTGGCCTTCCCATGTGCCAGTGGTGCCTGGAATCTTAGTGGAGCAGCAACTCCTATTCTACAGCTCAAGGCACTCACCCAAGTCACCTGCTGAGGAGACAATGATGGACAAAGGCCATCCCAGGTAATGGAGAGAGCCTGCAGCTGCAGGCAGGATAATCCCATCCACCATATCCATGGGATATAAGCCCCTTCTCACTTGGAGGTGGAGTGGACATCACCATCCTAAACTCCTCAGGATTGGGAGAGAAACTATGGACTAGAGTGGACTGAATGGTGTTCTGTTGTAGACCTTATGTGATTCAAGGAATGGAAGAAAATTACAACAGTGAGGGTGAGCCCGTGGCCACTGGACACTTTTGGGGCTGCGAAGGGAAAAGCGGTTGTAATATAGGTGCCTTTTCAGGACTTGGGAGTTATCCTGAGTGACATTGCAATGACAGATATAGTCTATTTTACATTAGCATATAACATGCAGACTGTGTGGGAGAGAGTGTGG
>JAQZBX010022591.1:0-31440 GCA_029593785.1 Cabassous unicinctus
TATATATATATATTTTTTTTTTTTTTTAAGGATCTTAGATTACCTAAATATTACTCAGAAATTACAGGGATTCCCATGTTCCCCACCGATTTTTAACATATATTCACAATTGTTTTGTAATATCTAATTTTAGAACACATCTTCTACTATTCTATGTAATTCCATTTTTTTCCCACAAATCTTCCTCCCAAAGCTTTCTAGGTTCTTTTTCTATTTTGGAATATGATATAATATGCCTTATGTACTTTTATCAGGCTAATTCCTGACTTAAGCTTTCATTTAAAATGGATCTTTCAGTTGATGGATGGTGATGTCCACTCACTTTGCAATTGAGAGGGGGCTTTGATCAAATGAGGCAGATGGGTGGAACTGTCTTGCTTGTAGTTACAGATTCTCTCTATTTATTGGGATGGGTGTTTTCCATCACCATCATCTTGTTAATTGTCCTGGTGAGTCTGATGAACTGGAGAGCAGATGTTACAACTCTGTTGTTATTCAGGGTTCAACCGGGGTATGAACAGACTGAAGATTTAAGTATCCGGCACATATATTTAATGAGAAAAGTGCTAATTATAATTTCAAATAAAAGGGACAGAAGAGCCATGTATAGGGAAATTTTAAATAAATCTAACCCTCTTACATTGGGGAACATATAGTAAGGCAAACTGACAGGGTGAAAAATTCCTGAGAAGGTCTGCCCAGCCTCTAATGCCTAGACATCTCTAGAGCCCTCAGCAGCACCCCTGCTTGAGGCATTGTTTACTGCACATTCATCTTTAAATGCTCTAAATTTTCATTTTTATTTTATTTTTATTTGGGTAATTGTGAATTAACAAAATGATCATGCATACTGTACAGGATTCCCATGCATTCCTCCAACACCAACCATTACATTTGTGTGAAACATTTGTTATGAATTATAATATTACTGCATTCTATAGTCCATAGGCTATATTTGGTGTATTTTCACCAAAAATATCCTATTATTATCACCATGTATTAGCATTGTATATTTGCCATAGCTCATGAGAGAATATTCTCCTATTTGTACTTTTTAACACAGGTTATAATTTACCATGTGGTTTACTGAGTTATACAGTCCCCTGCCTTTTACAATCCATCCAAAGTGTACACTCAGTGGCTTTCAGTTTAATCAAAGAGTTATGTTGTCATCAACTCAGCTCAGTTCATTTCAGAATGTCTTCATTACTGCAAAAGGAAAAGTCCCATACCCCTCCATTATGACTCTTAGCATTGATATAATATTTTTGTCATTACTGTAAAAATATTACAATATTACTGGTAACTAGTGTCTATATGTTATATTAGTTATATTTACCTTCATATTTTAACACCTTGTAATATACGAACATTCTTGTATTAGTACTCTTAACGACAATCATCATCTACCCCAGAAATCACTATGTTATATATTCCCTAGGTTATCCTTTAGCTTTCTTTCAATTGACATTAATCCCTCTATACTATCCCTTTCAGCTGCAATCACATTTATAAATCAGAAGTGTTGATTATCCTCAATATAATTTGTTGCCATCAACTCTAGCAATTTCCCCACATTCACTTTTGAATAAAAAGTGACTCTTGGAATAAAGTTCAACATGTGAGCTGGATTTTACTAATACACATACTCACAAGGGAATTTTGTGCTTCTTGCTCTGAGAAATTTAAACTAAAAATTATGTTTCTATGTTAGAAACATGACACCAACACATCCTGCTAGTTATGTTTCTATGCTCATTTGTTGTCTAGTGAGCTGAAGAGGAGACCTTCAGTAATAACATATAAGGAAGTAGAAAGAGGGATTGGGAATCTTAAAATTCAGTTGAATGGAGCCTTTCGCAGAGAGAATGAACTTGTATTACTGAAACCTGTATTTTGTTTTATATTTGGCTTAACCTATTAACATAAGCAGTATTCAACTTTCAGTATGCTGCCTTGTGCAGGCTTAAAAATATCTGAGTGTTTCTCTCTATAGAAATAGAAACAGAAAATTGTCAGGGAAAACCATGTGTAGCTTTTGTGAATTGAATCCTGAAAGGAAAGAGTCCTGCTACATGGTATTGATGGTACCAAAGCAAATTTTGATCAGCTCCATTTCTAGATATCACTAAAAAAAAAGCTTACCAGCCATTTAGCTTCAAGGTATAGAGATCCTCAGCAGCTTTCACAATTAAAAAAAAAAACTCATGATAAAAAAGATTAGAAGAAATTTAGATTTTAAATAAGAAAGATGATAATTTTAAATGATACCAATGTACTGAGACAATTAAGGGGACAGTTGGACATTGTGAAACCTGTATATATGCTCAAATAATCTCAAAGACATAAAGGATGATTTTGCATCTGCATTTTGTTTTCATAAAATAAATCAGAGACATAAGAGAGTTAAACTGCTAAGTTAAGTTATATTTGTGTTTATACATGATTTTAAGCATTAAAATATAATTTGTAATAGTTTAGAGAGATTTGATGATCATTTCTGATAATATAGAATTAAAATATAAATATGTAAAAATTATGCAAGCTGACAACAGATGTTCCATAGAGCCAGCAGGAAGTGTGAGCACCCAGGATAGAACCCAATCATAGAAAGGTTTCGAGAGGTCACCTTCAGTGGGTTTCTCCCTGAAGGGAGTGGAAGCTTGAATGGAAGCCTGAAGCAGCATTCTGCCTCCAGTCTTTCCAAGTGTGTTAAGTTAAATGGCTTCTCCAGACTGAGACAGGGCAAGGATTTTCAGAGTTGACTATGCACTGTGCATAGATATTTATGGAGCTCCAAAAGGCACTGGGGTGGAAACAGTGAAAAAAATGGGTGCATTTTTCCTCCCACCCCAATGAAACTCTGCTAGGTGCACTTGCCATTAACTGTAGTATTTTCTGTTAATTAAACTTCTTCGTATAAAAAATTATGCAAGCACTAAATTGTAATACCAATATTGAGATAAAATTAAATTTGGTCAGATGATTATGGTGGATAAGGTTGCAACAGGCTGAACTCATCTTCCAGAAGTGGCAAGAAATCAGGCAAACTTGCTGGGCCAAAGGGAAGCAGCAGGCTTGAAAGTGATTAGAGTGGAAAGCCAGTGAAATGGGGCTCAGTTGGGCACCAGCTGAGAATTGTTGAGACTGATTGGCATGAGAGCCTAGCTGGACTCAGGGGAAGCAACGGGGCCACAGAGTATCCAGGTGGACAGTGAGGGGATCCCAGCTGAGCACATGGTAAGGGCCATGGAGTGAATGGTATAGGTTACTTGATTGGAGTGCCCAGCTCGTCACCAGGTGAGTGGCACCAGTAAAGTAGTGGGACATCAGCAGGATAGGGAGTACCAGCATGGTAGGGGGAACCAGCAAGTTAGTGGGGCATCAGGACAATCCACAGAGGTGGTCAGTGTGGAGAGGAATACCCTGATGCTGGTAACCTTAGAGGGAAGCCTGGATTAAATTTTTTCTTTCTCTCTTCTTTCAGATACCTGGGGCGAAGTGTTTCTGTGAGGCAATAGGTGGGCAAAGATGGCCAGAAAGGATAGGCTTAAGAAGACACCTGTGGCCTGAGAGAGAGGCCCATTTTATTTTTTCCATTTTTCTACTGTTTTTCCTTTTTTCTTTTTTCTTTCTTTTTCCTCTTCCATGTTTTTGTTCTTTTCCTCCTTTTCTCTTAATCTGTTTTTCTAATTTTCTTTTCTTCCATTTTAATTTTTCTTTTATATATTTATGTTCCTTTTATCCATTTTCCTCTTTTTTCTTCTGTCTTCTCAGTCCCTTTCTCTCTATTTTTACTTTTTATTTAACTTCCTTATTTCTTTATATTTTCTTTTTTTCAGTTAAACCAGGAAATCTAACGATTTAGAATAGCTGGAAACAAGTTTCAAAGAATAGACTTACCACTAAGCCAAAGAAAAATAAAACCCTATACCAGAGAGAGAAACTGACCAACAGAGTAACCCCCCTCAAAATAAGCAGGTGCTTAGATATCAACCAATGAACCATATGGTTCTTATTACCCATAATAAGAAAGAGAAAGCTTTGGCCCATTCAAAGGAACAAATTAATAATTTGCAGAAGACATAAAATTTGGAACAACTAAAAAAAATATCCATACAAGTCTCATAAATAAGCTCAAGGACATGAAGGAAGAGATGAAGGATATTAAGAAGGCACTGGGTGAGCATAAAGATGAAATTGTAAACATGCATAGAAAAAGAACAGATCATATGGGAACAAAAGGCACAATAGAATAATTTAAAAATATAAAAGAACCACAAAATAGCAGATTTGAACAGGCAGTGTAAGGATAGAACAGATAGAAATAAGTGTAAAAAATTGAGCAGGGTGTCTGGGAATTGAAAATCAATGCAGAACACAAAAACATATCCATTATGTTTGTCCCAGAGGGATAAGAGAAGGTAAAGGGGGCAGAAAAAGTAGTTCAAGTAATAATGGCTGTAATTCCCTAACTCTTATGAGGGACATAGGTGCATATGTCCAGGACATGCAGTGTACACCAAATAGAATAAATTCTAAAAGAACTACTCCAAGACACTTTCTAATCAGATTTTCAAATGCAAAAGATAAAGAGAGAATCCTAAAAGCAGCAAGAAAAAAGTGATCCATCACATACAATAGATGCTCACTAATTAATTGATGATTTCTCCTCTGAAACCATGGAGGAGAGAGGGAGTGGCACAGCATATTTAAGGTACTGAAAGAGACAAACTGCCAGCCAAGAATTCTGTATCCAGCAAAATGTCCTTCACATATGAGGGAGAGATTAGAATATTCACAGATAAATAGAAATTGAGAGATTTCACCAAAAAGAGTCTTCCCCTTCAAGAAATACTAAAGGGAGTTTCTTCAGGTTGAAAGGAAAAGACAGGAAAACTGGTTTATAGGAGAGTGTAGAAATAAATATTATTAGTAAGGGTAACTAAAAGGGAAAATAAAAGAAACAAAAGTAAGGTATGACACATAAAAAACCTAAAAGTAAAATGGGTGACATAAGTACTGCCTTTACAGTAACAATATTCAATGTTAATGGATTAAATTCCTCAATTAAATGATACAGATTGGCAGAATGTATAAAATAATATAATCACTGTGTATAACATTGGGGCACATATTACTTTGCATTTTACTCCCCAACACTTCCAGTCCTTTCCCCTGACATTCATAGCAAAATTCCATTCCTAAGCAGTTAAAAGGCAAGCCTTGGAAACTGGTTATGACCATTTGACTGATCAGAAAATCTTCTATTAAACATGCTTAACTTTTTCTCTCACATATTTAAGAAAGGTTGTTCTTCTGAGCTACTTGACTACCCTCATATCAATAGATTTTTTAACAGTTAATGTGAACATGCAACTTCTGCCCTACTGCTAAACACATCTGCATTAAGCATGGCATTCTGTAAAAGTTCCTATCTGCATGTAACATGTACTAAAAAAGACCACTTCATTTTTTGGAGAGTGTGGTCAATTGAGTTTGGAACTATCATTTCTTCTCCTGCTGGCAAAGATAAAGTCCCTATTTAAGCCCCCTAATAAACACTTATTTGCTCATGAAAGCTGGAATTGTCCAAGTATATTTTGCCTGATGTACTACTTACAGGTCAGCAGGAAACTCTCCTTTTATACAGATCCTGGATATACTCATAAGAGATGTCTACAAGTGTTTCACCTTAGACCCAGGGACAAGCATAGAATGCAAGTGAAAGGGTGGAAAATGATTTTGATGTGAAAAGTAACCAAAAAAGAGCTGGGATACTTATCAGAAAAATTAGACTATAAATATAAAACTATTACAAGAGACAAAGAAGGTCACTATATATTAATAGAAGGAATAATCTAAGAACAAGAAAAAACAATCATAAATGTCTATGCACCTTACCAGGATGCCACAAAATACTTGTGGTAAACACTGGCAAACTGATGGGAGAAAAGACCCACATCTATAATAATAGTGGGTCATAGAACAAATCTTGAGGAATTTAGAAAGATTTAAATTTTACAAAATACTTGCTCTGACTACAATGGAATGGAGCTGCAAGTAAATAATGAATGGAGAACAGAAATATTCACAAATATATGGATGTAAAACAAAACAATCTTAAATAATCTCTGAGTCAAAGGAGAAATTGCAAGAGAAAACAGTTAATATCTTGAGGTGAATGAAAATGAGAACACAACATATCTGAAGTTATGGGAAACAATAAATGCAGTGATGAGAGGGAAATTCATAGCCCTAAATGTCTACATTAGAAAAGAAGAAAGAACTAAATCTAAAGATCTAAATACACCCCTGAAGAATTAGAAAATGAACTACAAATTAATTCCAAAGCAAGCTGAAGGAAGGAAATAATAAAAATTACAGCAGAAATAAATGAGATTGAGAATAAAAACAATATAAAAATTAAAAAAAACAAAAAGTGGTTTTCTGAGAACAATAATAAAATTCACAGGCCCTTAATGAGATTAACAAAGAAAAAGTTGCAAAGATGCAATCAAATAAAATCAGAAATGAGAGAGGGTTCATCACCACTGACATCACAGAAATAAAAAGGATCATAAGAGGATATAATGAACAACATATTATACAATTTACATGAAGTGAATGAATTCCTAGAAGCACACACACAATATATATTGAATAAAGAATAAACTGAAGACCTCAACAGAAGATCCTCAAGTAATGATATTGAATTAGGTCATCAGAAACCTCCCAACAATGAAAAGCCGAAGACGAGATGGTTTCACAGGTGAATTATAAAAATCATTGCATAAAGGACTAATACCTATCTAGCTTAAATTCTTCCAAAAAATTGAAGAGGCAGGAGCATTACTTATCAAATTCTATGAAGACAATAACACCTTAATAATAATGCCTGATAAAAGATGCTACAAGAAAATAAAATTACAGTCCAAGCTCTCAAACTTCTATGCAAAATCCTCAACAAAATACTTGCAAATTGAATCCAGCAACACAAACTAATTATACCCCATGATTAAGTGGATTTTATTTCATCTATGCAAGGGTGTTTCAACAAAATAAAATAAATAATGCAATGCACAACATTAACAAATTGAAGGAGAAAATTTATATGATTCTATCTATGCAGAAAAGGCATTTGACAAAATCCAACATCCTTTCATGATAACGACTTAGAAAAATAAGAATCAAAGGTGACATCTCCAAATCGATAAAGGGCATATATGATAAACCCAAAGCTAACTCCATACTCAATGGTGAAAGACTTAAAGCTTCCCCTCTAAGATCCTTAACAAGAAAAGGATGTCCACTCTCACCACACTTTTTCAAAGCCATGTTAGAAGTTCTTGCTCAGATAAGTATGAAAAAATAAAATGCATTGAAAGTGGAAAGTAAGAAATAAAATTTCCACTGTTTGCAGATGACATGATCCTATTCATAGAAATTATCCCAAAACTACAACAAAGGTACTAGAGCTAATCAACAATCTCAGATAAGGGGTAGGGTAAAAGATAAATTAAAAAATCAGTAGTGTTTCTATACAATAGTAATGAATAGTCTGATGAGGAAAAAAAATTCCAGGTATGATAGCAACTAAAAATCTAATATTTACAAATACATTTAACTAAGAAGTAAAGGACTTGAAGAAAGAACACTATAAAACATTGCTAGAAGAAATGAAAGAAAGCCTAAATAAATGAGAGGACATTCCATGTTCATGATTCAGAAGACAAAATATTGTTAAAATGTCAGTTTTACCCAAATTGATTAACAGATTCAACCCAATCCCAATAAAAATTCCAACAGCCTTCTTTCCTTAAATGGAAAATCTAATTATCAAATTTATTTGGAAGGATAGAGGCCCCAAATAAGCAGGAACATCTTTTAAATGAAGAATGAAGTAGAACTTTAAATACAGGACATTAAATCATATTACAAAGCTAAAGCGTTCAAAAATGCTAACTATAGGACTGCCATATGATCCAGCAATCCCACTACTGAGTATATACCTAGAAGAATTGATAGCAAAGACATGAGCAGATGTATGCATACCAATGTTTATAGCGGCATTATTCCCTGTTGCCAAAAGTTGGAAACAACCCAGACGTCCATCAACAGATGACTGGATGAGCAAACTCTGGTATATACATACTATGGAATATTACTCAGCTGTAAGAAGGAATGCAGTGTTAACAAATGAGATGATGTAGATGAACCTTGAAGACATGTGTTAAGTGAAGCAAGCCAGGTACTGAAGGACAAATATAACATGACCTCACTGATATGAATTAAGCAAATTGAGCAGACTCACTGAGATACAGTCTGGAATATAGGTTTATAAGAGACACAAAGTGAATAGAGGCTTGTGAGCCAGTGCCTACATGGGCAAAAACCTGTGATATGGTGGAAGGATGTAGTGTAGTGGATGGGCATGAGAGTCTTGCAGTGATTTTATTACGTTGAGCAGTTCTGTCCTGTGAAGGGACTAGGGTGGGGAGGTTGCACTGTCTATGGTACTTTGGGGAGGGTGGAGAGAAGGAACAGTATTCTGTTCTGATTTCTTATTTAACCTACTAGTTGTTTAAGAGTTGTTGCTTAATTTTAACTTATATGTAAATTTTCTATTTCCTCCTCTGTTATTAATTTCTAGCTCCTTTCTGATGTGATTAGAGAAGATATATTGCAATATTTCAATATTTTGGAATTTATTGAGGCTTGTTCACCTATGATATGCTCTATCTTAGTGAATGATCCATTCACACTTGAGCAGAATGTGTATTCGGTTGATATCTTCTTGATTTAGAATATCATTCATTCCTTGTGTTTCCTCATTGATCTTCTGAGTAGATGGACCGTACATTATTGGAAGTGGTTTATTAATATATCTAACTATCAATGTGAAACCTTCAATTTCTTCCTTCCAATATGTCATTATGTCTTTCATTTAGTTTGGTGTTTTGCTATTAGATAACTGTATTTATAATTGTTATATCTTCTTTTTGAGTTGTATCATTTATCAGTATATAATGAATGTCTTTTTCCTTCATAACTGTTTGGGACTTTATGACTATTTTATCTGATATTAGTCAGATAATACTAATACTGACTAACAGTCAGTCTAATACTAATATTAGACATATTAGTATGTCTAAACCAACCTCTTTTGGTTACTAGTCACATAGTATATATATTTATCCCTTCATTTTCAAATTTCTTGTGTCTTTGATTTTAAGATGAGACAGCACATATTTGCACCATGATTTTAATACATTCTACAAATCTCTGCATTTTAGTGAATAGAGATTTTAATCCATTTACATTTAATGTCACTACAGATAATGGAGGATTTTCTTCTGTCATTTTAATATGTAGCATTTGTAAGTTTGATAGCTTTTTTTGTCCCACAATTCTTCCACTAATGCTTTCATACTAATATGATATTTTGTGTTCTACCTTAGAGAGTGCCTTCTATTTTATATCTAATATATTTTCTTATATTTTACAGTGTTTACCATGGAGTTAAAGTCTAACATCCTAAATAAATAACAATCATATTTAGATTGATACGAACTTCACTTCAATAGCAAGTACATACACTTTTCTTAAATGTTTTCCCCACATTTTTTGTACTTATTACCATTTATGACTTTGTTCATTGTATGTTCAAACCATGGATCTATCATTACTTTTTGTGATTTGCATTGTTTTAAGAAATAAGTACTGTTACATACCAAACTATACACTCCAATAATACTGGAATGTATAAGTACCAAAATAGCTAACTTAACTATAGGTCTTTATTTCTTTATGCCACTTTGAACCTCTGTTTAGTGACCTTTCCTTTCAGTCTGAATAAATCTCTGTAGCATTGCTTGTAGAGCAGGTTCTGTGGTGATGAACCTCTCAGTTTTATTTATGTGAGAATGTCTTAAATATCCCTTTCTTTTTCAAAGAAAGACCTACCAAATATAAAATTTTTGTTTGAAGTTTTTTTTGTTTTGTTTTGTTTTTCCCAGCACTTCACATATATGGACCCACTGCCTCCTTGTCTTCATGGTTTCTGATGAGAAATCAGCACTAAATCTAATTGGGACTTCCTTGTACTTAGGTTGTTTTTCTCTCTCAGCTTCCAGAACCCTTTCCTTGTCCTTTGAATTTGCTACTATGATCAATATAAGATATGGTGTACTTTTATTCATGTTTGTGCTGTTTGGTGTTTTTTTGGGCTTCTTTAATGTGTATATGCATTATTTTTCTAAGTGTGGAAACTTCTCTTTCATTACTTCTTTGAATATTCCTTCTGACCCTTAATCTCTTTCTTCTCCTTTTGAGACTTCCATAATGCATATAGTGGTGCACTTGAGAGAATTTCCACTTTTTATACTTATTTTTCTTTCTCCTATTCATCCTGTCTTATTTCAACTCACCATGGAGTTTGCTGATTCTTTCTTGGAGATTCTTTCAGCAAGCTCCAATCTGCTATTGAAAGCATCATGCAATTTTTTTTATTTCAGTTATTGAAGTCTTCAACTCCAGTAGTTTTGTTTTGTTACTTTAAAAAAATATGCTTATTTACAAAATTTTTTCATATCATTCCTTCCTTTCATTTTCATGACATTCATTAGTTCAGTCTCTGTAATTTCCTCCATCTCTTTGAACATTTATGGATCATTTCTTGAAGTCTTTGATTGGTATGTCCACATTGTTTTCTTTTTTCATTGGTGTTTTCAGGATTTTATCCTCTTACATTGGATAAGCTATCATTTCCTTTTTCTTGCCTTTTTTTTCCTCTTTCTTTTCTGTTGCACATCGTAAATTTTAATATTTTAAAATGTTAATTTGGATTTATTCGCTGATATGTCTATTCCTTGAATTTTTAACCAGCTGATAATAAGGCATTTTCTTGAACTTTGCTCTCCTCTCAGGAAAGTCTTCCCAAGATGTATGCAGAGTGCAGGGTCCTTTCTGCTTTCCTGGACCTATGTCTTTTCCTGTGATTGTGCTTGTTAGTTGTTTTGGAGACACCTTCTTTACAGGAGTTTGAGTGCTTTCTCTATTTCCCAGGGGAAAGCCCTCTCTGCTAATTAAAGCAGGAAGACTTTGTCCCAGGGTCTCCTACTCTATAGTTTTTTTCAAACTTCTTTGGTTTTCTCAAGCTGTTTCCACCTGGAGGGCAAATTCTGGAGGTGGGGTCATGCCAGAAAAGAGTTTACTAAATCAGTCTTTGCAAGCCTAAATAGAAAGATCAACCCATGAATGGATCACAGACCAGCTCTAAACTGGCCTGTAATGGTGATTAACAAGGTTACGAGAAGCTTCTTACATCCCTTCCTAAAGCTGAATTATCTTTACCTACCTTGCAAATGCAGCCCTTGAAATTTTTCCTGCAGGTCTAAGGAAGTATAGCATCTTTGAATCTCCTCCAGTTCATCCTTTGTTCAGGCATATTGGAACAATGACCACACTCAGACACGCACACCAGCCATCTGAATTTGCTAATCAAAAGCTGTTAT
Organism: Cabassous unicinctus; assembly: GCA_029593785.1. Lineage (NCBI taxonomy): Eukaryota > Metazoa > Chordata > Mammalia > Cingulata > Chlamyphoridae > Cabassous > Cabassous unicinctus. The sequence continues at coordinate 11,517 of JAQZBX010022591.1, forward strand.
CAGTGATGAGCCATGACCATCTCTTCCCTTGGGAAAAAGGATTTTTATGTTCCTTTCTGTCACAAATGAGCTAGATAAGGGCTGGACCTCACAGTGGCCTACCAAGAGAGGTGTGCATTGGTACCAGTTAACTGTAGTGAAGAGAGAGCAATTTACTGGTCTTTTTGTAAGCTTTCCTCTAGGTTCTTGGCTATGTTACACAGAATAATTTAAGAACATGCCAGATTAGATAGAACAATAGTTTATTAAGGATTTGAGAGAAGAGAATAGCAATAGGAGGAAATAACAGATTACAGGTTCCCAGGTATACTTGTGGGCTGGTCCAGGCAGAGAAGGAAAAAAGGGATAATTTAACTTTTGTGCTTTCCCTTTAAACCATTAATTATTCCTTCCACTTTCTAATATTCAGGGAGGCATCCCAGTTGTTTGCTGTTATAATTCACTACCACACCCATAAATTTCCCTGCGGGGGCAGGCAATGATAAGGCCCCTTGAGAACATCTGGGGCTTTTCTTTGATCCCAGACAATTAAGGAAATTTCTCTCAGGTTCTTCTAGCCATTTTCTGGTGGGGGTCTTTCTCTCAGAGTATTCCCATGTAGAATTCCATGGCTACATATTTCACAGCTGTGTTTTTCTGCCAGTCATCTTCCCAGTCCCTAAACTAGGCTGCTTCAGTCTTTAAGACAATTTATCAGCCCCTTTCTCCCACTCTTCCCTGGATGCTGTAAAGTGTTCTATTGGCCTCTGGAGTTTTAAATATTTGTTTCAAACAGTTTAAACCTGTTTAATAGTTGTTCAGGATAGGAGGGCTGATCTTTGGATTTTCCAATTCTTCCATTTTTCCCACAATCTTCTCCATGCATTGATCATTTTGCTATATTATTTTTTGTTTTATTGATTTATGCTTTATTATATATTCACTAATCCAGCCTTCTTTACTTGACCCCAACCATCTTTGTTTTTAAATGTTTCAATTCAACATAATTAGAAAATGTCAAAACTAATTACCCATAAATACTTCAGGATTCATTCCATTAGCAGAAGTCAATTTTTTTAGTACATTAATTATTGTTTTTGACAATATTTACAGTAAAAACATGAAACAAAAATTCATATCATTCAAAGAAAATTGACAAATATATAAACCATATTTTAAAAAATTAACATAATATAACATATTAACATTCTATTATCTCAGAAAATTCCCTTGACCTTTTTTGTAGGTCTTCATTCTTCTCCCTTTCAAAGAGACAACTACTACTCTATTCATTTATTCTTTTATATATATAAATTACTATAGCATATATACATATGCATCCTGCAATCCTGCAATTTTCTATCTTCTGTGCAATTCTACTCTTTCAAACTGAAATTAATGTTTAAGTGATTTATTTGATGGACACCCATTCCCTATTTATTTTTTCGTTATTAAGAAAAAAGCTGATGGAAATTCTTGTACAAGTTTTTATCTCATTTTTTTAATAATGAGAATGAATCATGTGTTCAAAGGATAGGATATGTTTAGTTTTATAAAGAAATATTCATCACTTGTAAAATGGGTACAATGAAACACTTTACCAAGAAAAATCATGAGAAGTTAAGTTGAAGCATAATCATCACCATACTTAGTTGCCAGAATTATTTACTTTACATGTGTGTCATAGAATATCATTTTGATTTCAATTACCATTTCCTTTTAGAACATATAATGAAGGGCTAAATAATAAGTCACTAAATAAGTTTCAGTGAATTATAAGTTTTTTATTAAGCAGAGTGTGTTTTCAGACCACAGTGGCATTGAATTAGATAACAACAAAAAACATTTGGCAAAATAAAAACATATGATTTAACTATAAGTGAATCAAAATAAATCACCAGTTTTTTTTTTTAATTTAAAGTTAATGAGAATGTAAGATACAGATTGTATAAAAGTAAAAAGTTCAAAGAGGAAATTTTAAATCTGTAAATGTTTATAATACAAAGAAGATGATCTAAAGATAAATGACCTACATATCCATCTCATGAAACCAGGAAAAGAATACAAAAGTTATACTAAAGTAAGTAAAATGAAAAACTAATAAAGAAATAGAAATCAATGATATACAAACTTGAGAAACAAAAGGAAAATGTGACAAAAACAAAAGGTTTACTTTCAGTACTTCAACTGTGTTTATTAACTCTGCATAGTTAATAAATAATAAAGGAAAATGAATTAAATGCCCATATCAGGAATTAAATAACTCTTTTTACTGATAAATAGACAGCTAGTCAAACTTTGTTGTTTAACAAATATTCTCTCAATAACAAATTAAGCAAGCAATCAAGATTGAAAAGTAAGAAGCTCCAGTCTTCCATTCACCCACAGAATCCTAGAAAACAATAAAAAAAGAATCTTCCAGAGAATCTCAGAGATCTGGAAAACAAAAAGTGGATGCAGTAATTAAGTGAGTAATGATCATGCAAATAGCACTTAAAATGGTAGTAGAAGTTGGTGGTGACTTTGTTGGCCATCCCACCTTCTCTTTGGTGTAGTGTGGAAGCAGCCTGTGCTGTCATTGTGATTCCCTGGCCCTGTTTTGGAGGGAGTTATAGATATAAACATGTATGCTGGTGCCAGTCTATGGGGTGGCATTCTGAAGTATTGAACCAGGACATTCATTTCTGTCTCTCCCTCCAAATACATGCCCTACAGACAGAAGAATCTTGTTCAGGGCTAATGAAGTGTAAAAATAAGTCAAATTGTATTTCCATTGGGCAAAATATTACACCTCAAGATATCCATTGTGAGGGGAGAGTTCTTTTCCATGTGGACAAGATGAGATGCCTGATTTCTGAAAAGAGAGGAATTCTCAAGGACATGAGGACATATCCAAGACAGGATAGAAGCTCAAAAATGACAGAGAAGGTCACATGATTTCTCCTCTGGCTGATGATCTTGGTAGAGAGATTAATTTTGAAGGAGAGCCCCAGCCAACCAGCCAACAAGGGAAAAGGTATTTATATGCATTGGTTTGTGTGTTTTGGTTAGCTTCTGGCATGAAAGGAAATCTCTATCATAATACTAGTTGGATACAAACTTAAAGACAGAAAAATCAAGGACTAATTTCCAAAGGTAATACTTTTAAGTATTCAAAGGTACAGTGTGAGAAAAATGATTTCAAGAAAAAGAGCAAGTTAGGGAATTGAGGCCCATCCAAAGGATAAAGAGAAAATATCAGAAAGAAATCAATGAAAAATGTCAGACATTGCCATAACAGCCAAGATTTTTAAAAATATTCTTAGAAATTCTAAAATAAAATACAGAGAAAGAACAAAGGATATAAGGAAACTGATGAATAAAAAATGAGAGACACAATAAAAAGGCAGAATTTATAATATGGAACCAAACAGATATATAGCAGGTGAAGGCCATTATAACTGTAAAAATAAATTTCCAGATTATTTCAAAAGCAGATAAAGATTTTAGAATAAAGAATTATTGAATTTTAAGAGAAGACAATTAAAATGATTCAAATTTAAAATCAGAAAGAAAAATGAATGAGAAAACATTAACAGACCTTACTACAATTGTGGAATAATATCAAACATACCAGTACTCACTTAATGGGATTCCCAAAGTTATAAGAATGATGGAAATGAACAGAAAGGATATTAAAAGATAAAATATCAGAAAACTTCACAATTTTTACAAAAGGCATGCAAATACACATTCTAGAATTCCAATGAATCCCAAGTGTGATATCATACAGAGAACCAGGTTCAGACACATTGTGTTAAACTCTTGAATGATATGGATTATAGTTAATTTTAAATTATTGGAATAATTATCATGAGTTGTATCAAAAGTACTACACAAATGCAAATTATTAATAATATGTGAAACTATTTGTGGCAGGGAAGCTTTTATTGGAACACTATTTTCTGCATGATATTTTGTAAACCATGACTTCATTAATTTAAAAAACACAGTTACAAAGGACAAAGAAAGACAATAGCAACTAAAAAGGGGGTCAATTCAAGAAAAAAAACATAGCAAATATGAATATATATTCACCCAGGAGATGCACCCCACATTACACAAAGCAAATATTCTCAGATTTGAAGGTAGAAATAGATTTTCTGCAGGAATAGTAAGGACATTCAATACAATGGTTTCAATAATAGATAGAGCAACCAAACACAAGATTAAGGTGTAAACTGATTACTTGAATAAGGACATAGACCACCAAGATCTAAAAGACATATATAGGTAATTTACACGCAAAAAGCATAATACATATTCTTAATTAGTACACAGGGATCTTTTCCCAGGATAGAATATATATTAAGTCACAAAAATTAACCCTTTAAATTATACAAATAACTTATCAAGCCACAATGAGTTGACACTAGAACTAATAACAAAGAAAATTGTAAAATTCATGTGTATGGGAGAATTGAACAACACATTCTTTTTATTTTATTTAATTTTTTAATTTTTTAAAGATACTTAGATTATACAAATATAAGAGATTCCCATATTCCCTGTTTCCCACACCTCCCACATTTTCCCACATAAACAACACCCTTCATTAGTGAGGTACATTCATTGTAATTGATGAACACATTTTAGAGCATTGCTGCTAAGCCTGGATTAAAGTTTACATTGCAGTTTACACTCTCTCCCACCCAATTCTGTAGGTTATGGCACGATTTATAATGACCTGTATCTTTCATTGCAATGTCATTCAGGATAATTCTTAACTTCCTAAATTCCCTATATTACACCAGTTTTTCCCTCTCCCTGACCTCAGAACTTCCAGTGTCCACTGCCTCCACATCAATGATATAATTTCTTCAGAATAAGTCTACAGTAGAATACCAGTAAGTCTACTTTATTCCATAGTTCATTCCCCAATCCTGAGGATTTTGGGATGGTGATGTCCACTCAACCTCTAATTGACAGATACAGGCTGTTATTACAATTAAAGGTGTTAATATGGGAAAATATTTAAGGTGTGGGCATTGGGTCATATGGGAATGCCTTATATTTTTTTATGTGAAATTTGTATAATCTAAGTATCTTTAAAAAAAAAAAAAAGAGGTAAAATATATTTACAAATTCTATGCAACCCCAATCACTCTTAACTGATTTCTTGACATAAATGGAAAATTCAATCAAATTTTTGTGAAATGCTAAGGAGACCTGAATAGTTAAAACATCTTGAAATTAATAATAAATTTGAAGATTTCACATCTTATGATTTTAAACCTTATTACAACACTACAGTAATTAAAAGTGCATGATACTGGCACAAGGACAGACCTATAGACCAATGGACTGAATTTATGGTGCAGGAATAAACCCATATTTCTATGGCCATTAATCTTTGCTAAATCCATTCAGAAAGGAAAGAATAGTCTCTTCAACAAATGATGCTGGGAGAATTGGATAACCATATGCAAAAGATGGAGATGGACCCCTGCCTCACACCATATCTCAAATTCAAATAAAAAATTGATCAAAGTCCTAAATATAAGAAAGAAAGCTATAAATCTCCTGGAAGGAAATCTTGGAAATCATCTTCAGGGACATGTATTAAACAATGATTTCTTAGAATTTGCACACAAATCAAAGGCAATAGGTGAAAAAATAGATTAAATGGCACTTCATAAAAATAAAAAAAACCAATGCATCTTAAAGTACATTCTCATGAAAGTTAAAAGACCAAAAAGGAATAGGAGAAAATATTGGAAACAATAGATCCATTAGATGTTTAATATCCAGACTATATTAAGAAATGTTATAAATACAGCAATCAAAACAGAAACAATCCCGTTAAAATGGTAAAATATGTTGTTTTATTTCACCAAAGGGCTGATGATGCAAAGTACCAGAAATATGTTGGCTGTAATTAAAGGTATTTATTTAGGGTAAAAGCTTACAGTTCCAAGGCCATGAAATGTCCAAAAGAGGTATCAGCAGAGATGCTTTCTCATCAAATTCAGCTACTCTTGATCCTTGCATTGTTGCCATGTGGTGAAGCAAGATGGCTGCCAATCTGCAGAGGTGTTTGCCTTGCCATCTGGATGCACAATCTCCTCTTTTTTTAAATATAATTTTTTAAAAAGTTAATTAGATTACATAAATGTTACACAAATATATAGGGATTCCCATATGCCCCACTACCAACACCTCCCACACCCTCCCAAATAAACATCCTTCATTAGTGTGGCACATTCATTGCAGTTGATAAATGCATCCTAGGGATTTGCCATTAAGCATTGACCATAGTTCACATTGTAGTCTACACTGTCTCCAACACGGTTCTGCATCTTATGGTATGATATAAAATGGCTTATATTTCTCATTTCAGTGTCATTCAAGATGATTCCCAAGTCCCAAAAAGCTGTCACATTACAACTGTTTTTCCCTCTCCCTATCACCAGATTCTCCAGTGGTCACTGGCTCCACATCAATGTTGTAATTTTTTCCACTGCTAGAATTACAATATATCTATAGTAGAATATCAGTAAATCCACTCAAGTCCATAGTTCTTTCCCCAATGCTAAGGATTGTGAAGGAGGATGATCCATTGATGGGCCTTTGATATTGATGACTATGCTTATGAGCCTTTGCTCTTGAAATTGAAACTCAGCCTATTGTGGTGGGGTGCCTAAAACTTGCTTCCTGAGAGCCTACTTGTAGCTCAAACTTGGCCTCTCCCTAAGCCAAACTCAGCATATAAATGCATTACCTTCCCCACAGCATGGGACATGGCTCCTGGGGATGAGCCTCCCTGGCACCAAGGCATTACTACCAAGAATCAAGTAGCAATGCAACTGGATAAAGAACTCGAGTAAAAGGGGGAAAAGGTAAAGACAAATGAGTTCATATGGCTAAGAGACTTCAAAGGGAGTTGGGAGGTCATCCCAGAAGTAACAATTTCCTCTTCAGATGTTCAGTGGGCCCAGACTCTTGGTGGATTTGTGCTTAAGCAATCTTCTCTCTTTCATGTTGCAGAATCAATATGCCTGCTCCCTTTTCCTGTGTCTGTCTGAGGGAGTCACTCTGTGTTTCCATTTATATCAGACCCAGAAAGGAGTTGGAGACTCAACATGAGTCAAACCTCACTGACATTGTCCAATCAAAAGCCCTAAATTGGCATGTCTCACTCTACAACATGCCCATGGTCCATGCCTTGGACTGTGTACTTTTCTCATTTTCTTTTGCATAATAAACTCTTTACCCTTTTGCCTAAAGAAAAAACCCTAAAACAATCTTATTAAGTAATCTAATAAAAAGCCCCTTGACAGAATTTAATGCAAAATATATCACACACAGAGGAATAGACTAGATTACAAATACAATCTTTATCTATTTGGGATTCATAAAATAATTTCAAACTACCACATATGTGAATAAACATTTCTCACAAGGAATATATAATTTACCAATAAGCATATGAAAAAATGTTTAACAACATTAGCCATAGAAGATATGCAAATCCAAACCAAATTTAGATACAATTTCACACCTACTAGAATGGCTTCAATTAAATAATTAGAAAATAAATTTTAGAAAGGACATGGGGAAATAAGAACACTGATTCATTATTTGTTGGTAAAAAAAATTGAGCAACCACTATGAGAAATAAATTGGGGTTTCTTCAAAGTACAGGAATACTATGGCGGCATTGAGGATCTGGTTCCAGACCAGTGCAATAAAGTGAGTCTTATGAAGTTTTGGAGTCATATGTAATGTTTATACTATTCTGTAATCTATTAATTGTTCAATATATTATGTCTAAAATGCAATTTTCATATGCTAACTTAATTTAAAAATGCTTCATTGCTAAAGCATGCTGACCATCACCTGAAGCCTTCAGTGAGTCATAATCTTTTTCTGGTGGATGGTCTTGCCTCATACTTGATGGATGCTGACAGATCAGGGTTTTGCTTACTGAAGTTTGGGGTGGCTGTGGCAATTTCTTAAAATAAGGCAATGAAGTTTTCCACATTGATTGACTCTTCCTTTCATGAAAGATTTCTCTGTATAATGCAATGTTGTTAGACAGCATTTTACCCACAATAGAAATTTCAAAACTTGAGTTAATCTTCTCCAACATTGCTGTGGCTTTATCAAGAAAATTAAGACAATATTCTAAATATTTTTTGTTGCTTAAACAATGTTCAACACATCTTCAGCAGGAGTAGATTCCATTTCTATATACTAGTTTCTTTCCTCATCCCTAAGAAGCAATACCTCATCCATTTTACCATGAGATTGAAGCAGTTCAGTCTTATCTTTAGGCTCCATTTATAATTGTTTCTATCTTGATATTTCCAGCAAATCTTCAGTTCCTTCCTCCACTGAAGTCTTGAGCCCTGTAAAATCATCTATGAGGTTGGAATCAACTTCTTCCAAACTCCTGTTCATGTTGATATTTTGACTTCTTCCAATGAATCATGGATGTTCTTGATGGCATCTAGAATGTGAATTATTTCAGAAGGCTTCTAATTTGCCCAAAGCCATCAGAGGAATCACTCATTACCTATGGCTGCTATAGCCTTATGGAACATATATCTTAAATAATGAAACTTGACAGTAAATATTACTCCTTGTTCCATGGGCTGTGGAAAAATGTGCATCACCACTTGAATTTTACAGATTATCAACAGATAACTCATGTTTAACAGATTTGTTGCTTATATTAATAAGGGTGTATCTTGGATACTGTAAAATAAAAAATCATATTTGTAAAATATGCCTTAATTGTGAACCAATATTTTCTAGATGAACACTATGTGAAGTTACAAAATCATGAATATGTGGAATCCATTGAAACTGGTAAGTAGTTAATGAGTTTTAATATAAGAGAATGTGAAACATTCACCTGTATGCCTTCAGATTAAAAATTGGAACTATTATTTAGGAAATCACCACCTATTGTTTTGCTTGATGTGGAATACTAGAATTAAATAATACTATGAACAATTATATATAGTGATAATCAATATTCCCTTTTATAACCATATATCTTTGTAAGGTTATCTATTCTTCACACATTCCATTCAAGCCAATGGAATGAATGGTGAAGTAAATTTGAAAGTTCAGCTATCTCCTTTTAAAAGGTAATAAAAAAACAAAATGTTTTTTTCTTTTCAATATTTTTTTTTAGTTTTGGGAAATAGCATTACCCAAAGTGCATTATTAGATTTATAAAATGGATTTGTTACATTTAACAAATTACTTATACTTACATCAGTTTTAAATTCCAATATGAAAACTTTCCATAGATAGAATATACAAAAATATACATTACTCAGGATTTTAAAAAGTTATTTAGAATACAACTGTTCCAGAATGCCTCTCCCTCAAAAAATGGCAGGGATGATGTGGTAGTTTCTGTTAGTTTGCCTCAGTATCACATTTCGCTGAATAATACAGATGATTTACAGAAATTCTATTAATGTGTTTTCTGCAATATTTCAAGAAATTCTAGGTAGTATAATTTTTTATGTGTTTTGCCTAACATTACATTTTGTTGAGTTCTAAGTAGCCATGCAAATAATAATGGTTGGCTTTATTATTGAATACTCCTCCTCAGATGAAAATCTATACAGGTCTACTAGGATTTTGATTCACTCTGAATTACTCTGCGCATATTAGGAAAATTTTTAGGTTGCTATGAGTTTGACCCAATATTCAGTTTTACTTTTTTCCCTAAAATATACACACAGAGATATATGACAATAGGTAATGATTGGCTTGGTCTCTGTGAAACTGTCTCTGAGTGTTCCTGAATGTGGCAAAGGCAAAATTGTCCTATACTAAGTCAAGGGAGATTTTCCTTTCAAAGATATGATTTCATTTCCACTACTCACCTAACTTCCCTGCCAATTTACCAAAATATATTTATAACCTTTGGACATTCATGACAAATTTTATTAGTGAATCTTCATTATGTAATCTTTTCTGAGAACCTCTTAACAGCTCCCACTTTCTTCTTTGACATGTATTATAAGAATTTTTAGAAAGTGAGAAATTGGCTACTATCCAAAGAACTGACTTTGAGCCTTGTAACTTAAAATCTGAGAGGTAACTTTTGTTATCATACATTATGTACAAGTATCTCTTCAAAGTGGTTTTGATAAAAGTCCCACAATGTGTCAAAAACTTTTCCTGAATTGTTTCTTTTTAAATTCTATCCTAAATTCTATCTTATATTTCTTTAATTTAGTAGTTATTGGGCAATTTATAGTTTTTTAAAATTTACTTAAAATTATATTTATAAAGGTACTTAGATTATACATATGTTACATAAAAAATATAGGGGATTCCCATATGCCTCAATCCCTACACTTCCCATTCTTTCCCACATTAACAATACTCTTCATTTGTGTGGTACATTTGTTACAATTGATAAACACATATTAAAGCATTGCCACCAAGTGTGGATTATAGCTTGCATTATAATTTAATCTCTTTTCAACACAATTTTGTAAATTATGACAAGATATATAATTGCCTGTGTTTGTCATTGAAACATCATTCCGGTCAATTCCAATGTCTGAAAATGCCCCTATAATACACTTATTTTTCCCTATCCCTCCTCTCTGAACCTTGGATTGCCACTTCCTTCACATCAATGATAAAAGTTCTTCCATTGTTAGAATAACAATAAGTCTATGGTAGAATAACAGTAAATCTACTCTAGTCCATCATTCATTCCCCAATCTTGATGATTCTAGGTTGGTGATGCCTTCTCCACCTCTAATTGAGAAGAGGCTTAGATCCTATGGGGCAGATGGGTGGGACTATCTTGCTTGCAGTTGCAAACTATCTCTCTCCCTTGGGATGGTCATTGCCCATCATCATTTCCTTGATCATGTCCTGGGTGAGTTCAATTAATTGAAGAGTAGATGTTGCAACTTTGTTGCTATTCATGGAAAAACTGGCACATGGAAAGGACAAAGATTAAAAGATATTGGACATAAACCTGTCAACTCTTGTAATAATTATAAGTTCAAATAGAAGTGGCAGAAAATCTATATGTATGTGTAGCTGTTTGGCAATTTGATGTAATTACGAATTCCAAAAATATATTTGGATCATGCTTGTAAACTGATATGCTGATCTGGGCATGATTAAGTTATGAGTAGGGCATTGACTGGGCCACGTCAGTAGGGCATTGAGCCCCACCCCTTGGTGGGTGGGGTAGGAAAATATAAAAGGCATCACAAAGAACAGAGTTGCAGCAGTTTTTGAGAAGCAGTTTTGATGTTGGAGAGAAAGCCTCAGGAGAGGAGAAGTGAGGCATCCGCCTGACAGTTTAAAACTGACCTTGTGGAGGAACGAGAGAAGCTAAGCCCAGAGAGAAAGGCATCCCCAGGAAGAGAGGAGCGCAAGAAGCCTGAACACTGGCAAACGTCAGCAGCTGTCTTGCTCTAACATGTGGCAAAGGACTTTGGTGAGAGAAGAAACTTAATGCTTTATGGCCTGGTATCTGTGGACTTCTACCCAAAAAAAATACCCTTTATAAAGACCAACCCATTTTTGACATTTCACATTAGCACTCCTTTGGCTGACTAAGACAGTAGGGAAACCACAATTGAATCCAACTCTGTCACACTGGGGATAAATTCCAAAGTATGGCCCAATCACAAAACAACAAACTCTTGAGATATTAGGCCTGCCTACAGTGTCTGCATGTCTCCAGAATCCTTAGAAGCCCCACTGTTTGAGGCAATATTTACTGTGTGAGTAAATGAGATCCTGCTGAGATGTGCATAAGCATAACCTCTGCAATGACCTCCTGACACACTTTGACTTCTTTTAGTCATATAAACTAATTTGACTTTACTCTTTTCTCCGTTTGATCAAGGTCTTTTACCACTTGCATTGGTAGATAGTGCTTGGTAGTAATCCCTTGGTGCCAGGGAGGCCCATCCCCAGGTGTCATATCCCATATCAGGGGAGGAGGTAATGCATTTATATGCTGAGTTTTGCTTAGAAAGTGGTCAAATTTGAGCAACAATGGGGGGTCTCAGGAAGTAACTCTTAGGTAACCTATAATACTAGGCTAAGTTTCAATTTGAAAAGTGAAGGTTCATAGGTACTATCATCATATCAAGGGCCTACCAATGGTCCATCCTCATTCACCAGTCACTGCCTCTGTATTTGGGGAATTCTTGCTGTCCCATTACAGAATGTGTCAGAACTCCCCAGAATAGGAATTGGATATTCTTTTGTTTTTTTGTGTGGAAATCAATTCTCCATGACAATGCCACAGTGAACCTCCTCCCATATATTCCCCATTACTGACACCCCACACCAAGGATAGTCCCCTGCACAGTTGTAGCCTTTCTGTGATCCAAAACTTCTTCAAATTGCATTCTGTATGTGACTTTACTGTAACCTAAATATTTTTTGAAAAAATGAAAAAACGTAAGACACTGGGGAATAAATGGAAGAAAATGTCACTGTACATATAGAACACCAGATATTACAGTAATGAAATGAAAGGCAAAATGTCAAAAAAAAATTAAAAGTTTTTCATTATTTTTCAATATCCCAATTTTTAAATTTTATTTTTAGTTTTACTTAAATTTCTATAATTTATTTCTTATATTTAAACCTACAATTAGTATTTCATTTTCCTATTAATTCTACTTGGCTGTTTTATTAGCATCATTTTTTAAGAGGCTTTAGATCATAGAAGGGTTAGAACTGGGGCATGGGAGGATAATTGGTGTGGGGTATCCTTGATGGGAATACATGGGAGGAAGTTCACCTGGACATACAAATAAGGTATATATAAATGTCAAAATGTTCATGGGACGTTGTCACAGTTGGTAGAGATTCACACAATAACCAAGAGAATATTGAATTCCCATCCTGAAGAGCTCTGCCACATTCTCTATTGGCACAGCAGCAGTCCCCCAAGTGCAGGGGTAATGACTAGTAAAGAAAGATGGTCCATTGATGGTCTCTTGATACTGATGATTATGCTTATGAGCCTTTGCTTTTGAAATTGAAACATCCTATTGTTGAGGTGTGCCTAAGAGTTGCCTCCTGACAGCCTTACCCCCAACGTGAGACATGACTCCTGGGGATAAGCCTCACTGGCACCATTGGATTCCTGCCAAGCACCAACTAAAAATGCAACTGGAAAAGGACCCTGAATAAAAAGAGGAAAAGGTAAAAACAAATGAGTTTATATGGCTAAGAGAATTCAAAGTGAATCGGGAGGTCATTGCAGAAGTAATGTATATACATATCTCAGAAGGATCACATAGTCAGCCAAAGTGGGTACTACCTCAAAGAGTGGGGCTCCTGAGCACTCTAGAGACACCCAGTTCCTATGGACAGGACAGATAGCTCCAGACTTTGCTGCCTTGCCCTACTTTGGTGTTTGTGCTCCAGAGAGTGATATAGTTGGATTCAGTTATGGCTTCCCTACACATGGTTCATCTGTGCTTTCTATTTGAACCTATATTTGGTGCTGGAATTGGTAAGTGTACATCCAGGATAATTGAATCTTTTGGCTATCCATGTGCCAGCTGGACCCAGAACCTCAATGGAGTTGCAACACCCACTCTCCAGTTCATTGGACTCACCCAGAACAACCAACAAAGTGGTGAGGATTGACAACCACCATACCAAGGAAATGAGAGAGCCTACACCTGCAAGCAATAGAGTCCCATGCATTGACTGTGTGTGATTGAAACCCCCTCTCAATTAGAGGTGGAGTGGACATCACCATCCAAGAATCCTCAGAATTGGGGAATAAACTATAGACTAGAGTGCACTTACTGGTATTCCACAATAGACTTGTGATTCTAGCAATGGTAGAAATTACAGCATTGGTGTGGAAGCAGTGGCCACTGGAGGCTCTGGTGGCAGAGGGAGGGAAAGACAGGCTTAATGTGGTGGCTTTTTTGGAACTTGAGAATAATGCTGAATGGCATTGCCATGACACATATATACTATTATATATCTTCCCATATCCTGCAGAATTGTGTGAGAGACAATGTAAACTTCAATGTGAATTATGGTCCATGCTAAATGGCAATGCCCCAGGATGCATTTATCAACTGCAATGAATAATCCACATTAATGAAGGATGTTTTTTATGTTGGAGGGTGTGGGAGGTGTGGGTGGCACCCCCTATATTTTTTGTGTAACATTTGTGTAATCTAAGTATCTTAAAAAATAAAAAAAAAACTTTTTAACAAAACGAAGCCAACAAAATAACCCAATACAAGTAATTCAAAAATGAAATAATAATAGTTTTAAAAAAACATATACAATATTAAAATTTAAAAAATTTTTGATATAATTAAAAAATAATAATTTGCATTTTTTAAAATGGGCATATTGGGTTTAATCACTGTAAGAGCTGTTGTGTTGTACATAAAGTGACATTTTCTTCCATTTATTCTAGTATCTTTTTTTTTTTCATTTTACCTTCAAAGAAGCCTTGGGTTATAAAAAAGTCACATACAGAATATAGGGGTTTCTCATAAGCATCCTCCCCTTCCCCTTTCCCCTATTAATAACATTTTACATGTGGATGGTACAGTTGCTACAATTGATGTAAAAATATTGTAGCTTTGCTACTAACCATGATCAATGATTTACATTATGGTTTACATTTTGGACCATATACTTTTATAAATTTTGATGAAATTTAACATGGCCTGTATCCATCATTGCAAGATCATGTAGAACAATTCCAAAGCCCTCCAAATGCCCCATGTTCTATCTATTCTATTTCTCCCTCCTGCTTCTCTCAGGACCCATGGCAACAACCAAGCTTCACTCCTTGAAGAACAGGATTCATAGTTACTTGCAACAGTATTGAGGGCTTGACATACTCACCTATCCTCTCCTTTCATGCACTGCCTCTGTTCTCAAGAGACTCCTGCCCCTCTATTTGAGAACATAGTTGATCTCCCAAGGATGGGATTCCAATACCTTACAATTCATTATGTGGGTATCCACCCACTGATAGAAAACATTATGTCAGGATAAACACTCACATACTAACGAGAAGCCTGCCCCATTTATGCCTTTTCCTGCATGCCCCCCACGTCTAACATGCTTAACCAGTAACCCTCACCTGCATTATTTGCCAAAAGAATATTCTCCATGTTATAGTTTCAACACATACCCAAAAATCCCCAGAGTTCATCTGCTCCCTCCCCTGACCCTATCCCCAGTTCCATGGACAGTGCAACACACCTCCACACCCTATCATCTTCACAGACATGCACTGCCTAACCCAATAGCTTCACTGTACAACTGTCATGCCAAGCTACTGCACAACTACACCCTTTCAACTTTTCATAGATTTTGCCCATATGGAAATTGGTTTACAATGCTTTACTCCCTTTCTCTTTCCTGTAAACCTATCTTCAAGACTCTAGCTCTGAGTATACTTAATTTGCTTAATTGATATCAGTGAGATCAGATAATATTTGTCTTCTCAGTGCCTGTCTTGCTTCACTCAACATAAATTTTTCAAGATTCATCCAAGTGATCCCATGAGTTAATGCTGCATTCCTTCGTACAGCTGACTAATATTCCACTGTATGTATATACCAGAGTTTTCTTATCAATGCATCAGTTGATTGACATTTGGATTTTTTCCATATTTAACAATAGTGAATAATGCGACTATGAACGTTGGAGTGAATATATCCGTGCATGTCCCTGCTTTCAATTATCCCGGTTATGTACCCAGCAGTGGGATTCCTGGATCATATAGCACTTCTATAGTTAGCTTCCTGAGGAAATGCCAGACTGTCCTCCACAATGATGGCACCATTCTGCAATTCCACCAGCAGTGGATAAGGGTTCCCAATACTCCACATCTTCTGCAACAATTGTAGTCCTCTGTTTTTTTAATAGAAGACAGTCTGATGGGTGTAAGATGACATCCAACTGTAGTTTTGCATTTACCTAATATCTAGTGATGTTGAGCATCTTTCATGTGCTATTTAGCCATTTGTATTTCTTCTTTGTAGAAGTTTCTATTCAAATCAATTGCCCATTTTTTTAAATGGGTCTTTACTTTTTTATTTTTGAGGTATAGGATTTCTTTATATATGTAGAATATTAGGTGCCTATCAGATATATGGTTACCAAATATTTTCTCCCATTGAGTAGGTTGCCTTTTCACTTTCTTGACAAACTCTTTTGAGGTGCAAATGTTTTTAATTTTATGGAGTTATCTATTTTTTAATTTGTTGCTCTTGCTTTGGGTATAAATTTCATGAAACCATTTCCTAATACAAGATCTTGTAGATGTTTCCCTACATTATCTTGCAAGATCTTTATGGAATTGGCTCTTATATATAGATCTTTGATCAATCTTGATTTAATTTTTGTATAAGGTGTAAGACAGTGTTTCTTTCTCAATGTTTTGAATGCACATATCCAGTTTTCCAAGCACCATTTGTTGAAGAGGCCATTCTCTCACAGGTAATTGGGATTGGTGACCTTTTCAAATATTAGTTGATTGTATATTTGATGATCTGTATCAGAACACCCAATTCTGTTCCATTGGTAAGTATGTCTATCCTTGAATCAATATCATGCAACTTTGACCTTTGTTTCTTTCTAGTATGTTTTACAGTCAATAAGTATGTTTCCTCTGATTTCATTTTTCTTTTCAATATGTCTTTGGCTCTTCAGGGCCCCTTGCCCTTTCAAATAAATTTCATAGTTAGCTTTTCCAATTCAGTAAAAATGCTGTAGTACTTTTTTATTGGGATTTTGTTAAATCTGTAAATCATTTTGCATATTAAACTTAATCATCTTAATGATGTTAAGTCTTCCTATCCATGAACAAGATGCATACTTCCATTTATTTAGCTCTTCTGTGATTTCCTTTAATAATGTTGTATAGTTTCCTGCATACAACTGGTTTTCATCTTTAGTTAAATTTATTCCTAGGTATTTGATTTTTTAAGTTCCTATTGTAAACAGCATTTTAAAAATTTTCCTCTGCAGATTGCTCATTATTGGTGTACAGATATGCTACTGACTTTTGCTCATTGTTTTTATAACCTGCCACTTTACAGAACTGATTTATATGCTGTATAAGCTTTGTTGTAGATTTCTCAGGACTTTTGAAGAATAGGATCGTGTCATCTGCAAATAGCGAAATTTTTACTTCTTCCTTTCCAATTTAGATGCCTTTTACATCATTTTCTTGCCTAAGTCCTCATGCAAGTACTTCTAACATAATGTTAATTAAGAGCAGTGCAGTGGGCATTCTTGTCTTGTTCCAGATCTTAGAGGGAAAGCTTTTAGGATTTCAAAATTGTATATGATGATAGCTGTGGGCTTTTCATAAATCCCCTTTATAATGTTGAGGAAGTTTCCTTCTATACTTATCTTTTGAAGTGTTTTTATCAGGAAGGGGTGCTGTAATTTTTTCAAATGCTTTTCTGCATCTATAGAAAAGCTTGTGTGATTTTTTTTCTTTCGGTCTCTTCATGTGGTATATTACATTGATTGATTTTCCTATGTCAAACCATCCTTTCATACCATGGATGAAACCCACTTGAGCATGATGCATAATTCATTTGATGTGTAATTGAATATGATTAGCAAGTAATTTGTTGAGGATTTTATCATCTAGGTTCTTTAGAGAGATTGGTGTAGAGTTTGCCTTTCTTGTGGCATCTTTGGCTTTGGTATTAGGGTGGTGTTGTCATCATAGAATGAGTTACACAATTTTCCCTCCACTTCCATTTTTTGGAAGAGTTTAAACAGGATTGGTGTTAGTTCTTTCCATAATATTTGGTAGAATTCACCTGTGACGCCATCTGGTCCTGGGCTCTTCTTAGTTGGGAGGCTTTCGATGAGTATTTCAACCTCATTACATATGATTAATCTGTTGAGTTAATCAGTTTCTTCCTTCCTTCATCAATGTAGGAGGCCAGTGTTTTTCTACTAATTTTGGTGTAAATTTTCTCTAAATTTTCCATCTTGTTGGCGTACAATTTTTCAAAGTATCCTCTCACGATACTCTTTATTTCTGTGGGGCCAGAGGTGATATCCCCTTACTCATTTCTTATTTTATGAATTTCATCTCTCTCTTTTGTTTCTTAGTCTCAGTAAGGGTTTATCAATTTTATTAAAGTTCTCAAATAACCATCTTTTGATTTTCTTACTTTTTTTAATGCTTTCTTATTTTCATCCTCATTTAGCTCTCCTCTATATTTGTTATTTCCTTCTTTCTTCTATTTTTTAGGTTAGTTTTTTGTTCTTTATACAATTCCTCCAAATGTGCATTGAGGTCTTTGATTTTAGCACTCTCTTGTTTTTAATATAGGCATTTATGTCTATGAATTTCCCTCTCAGTACAGCATTAGTTGCATCCCATAGGTTTTAATATGCCATATTGTCATTTTCATTTGATTCAAGGTAATTATTTATTTTGCAATTTCCTCCTTGACCCACTTTTTGTCTAAGAGTGTGTTGTTTAACTTCTATATATTTGTGTCTAATCTGGTTCTTTGTCTCTTACTGATTTCCAGCTTCATTCTATTGTGGTCAGATAAATTATTTTGTATAATTTCCATCTTTCTGAATTTATCGTGAGTTTTTCTGTGACAAGAATGTGGTGCATCCTGGGGAATGATCATTGTGCCCTCAAGAAGAATGTACATACTACTTTATTTGGATGTAATGCTCTTTATATTTCTATTAGGTCCTTCTTTACTGATTCTCTGTCAAGATGTTCTGTCTAATGGTGACAATGCTGTATTATAGCTCCCCAATATAATTGTAAAGGCATCAATTTCTCCACTTATTTTTTTCAATGCATGCCTCATGTATTTTGAGGTAGCTGGTTAGGTGGATAAATGTTTATGATTGTTATTTCTGCTTGATAGACTACCCTTTTTGTCTCTTACAATAGTTTTGCATTTAAAGTCATTTTCATCCTATATTACTATAGCTATTTCTGCCACTTTTGATTATTGTTTGCATATAAAATTATTTTCCAACCATTCACTTTCTGCCTCATTTTTTCTTTGGGTCTAAGGAGGGTTTCTTTTAGACAATATAAAGATGGGTCATATTTCCTTATGTATTCTGCCAATCTGTTTCTCTGGACTGGAGAGTTTAATTCATTAACATTCAATGTTATTGTTGTCAAGGAATTACTTAAATTGGTAATATTTTCTTTAGGTTTATGTTTGTCATATGTAGTTTTTATTTCTCTTTTTGTCACTTTAGTTTTTCTTACACTCTCCTCCAATTCTCTCTCTCCTGTTTTTTGCATTCCACCTGGAGAATTCAATTTAGCATTTCTTGGAAGGCAGGTTTATTATTAACATACTCTCTTAATGTATGTTTATCTGTGAATATTTTGAACTCTCTCTCATTTTTGAATATCAGCCTTGCTAGATAGACAATTCTTCCTGGGAAGTTTTCCTTTCATTTTTCTCTTAGCTTTTTTACTATATCATACCACTGTCTTCTTACTTACATCATTTCAGATGAGAAATCAGCATTAAATCTTACTGAGCTTCCTTGTATATGATAGATATCTTCTCTTGCTGTTTTCAGTATTCTCTCTTTGTCTTGAGCATTGGACAACTTGAGAAGTATATGTCTTGAGGAATGCCTCCTCTGATTTATACTCTTTGAGGTGCACTGCACTTCCTGGACATATACATCCATGTCCCTCAATAGAGTTGGGAAATTTTCAGCCATTATTTCCTCCAACACTCCTTCTGTCCCCTTTCCCTTCTCTTCTTCCTCTGGGAAGACTATAATGTGTATGTACGTGTGTTTCATTTTGTCCTTCAAATCCTTAAATCCCTCCTGGATTTTTTCTAACTTTCCCTCTATCTATTCTACTATGTGTCTGATTTCAGTTACACTGCTTTCATATTGCTGATTCTTTATTCTGTCC
>JAQZBX010022592.1:6688-31532 GCA_029593785.1 Cabassous unicinctus
TTTTTTTTTTTTTTTTTTAGATGGGACACATTTTATACTGTTGTGACTGCCATCCAGGCCCAGATTCAAGGGGCTTCCCCACACTCAGGCCCAGCGTCAAACACACCTGGTGTATCCGCAGGTGTGCACGGCCATGCCACAGGTGTGTGCACGCACTGGGCTGCTCGAGTGTGTGAGCCGGGAGGCGCCTGCGAGCGGCGTGCTTGGTCGTGAGCCTGGGTCCGCGTGCAGAGCGAGGTGGAGGTCTACACTTGAGGCACGGGGATGGACACACATGCACGGGTGTGAGCTTGCAGGTCACCGTGTTCGCTCTCACCTGTGTCAAGTGCACTTCAGTGGCGGGAGAATGGAATTCCAGCAAACATCTGACTGTGTACAGGCTCACAGAACTGTCAGGCGACTCAACTTAGCGAAGATGCTACTAGTCCAACCCAAACTCCACAGAGCTCTCGGACTCAGGCCTTCATTGCAGAGGCTGGACGAAGGCCTGCCATGCGCAAAGCCTCTGTGCTGAATATTGGGAGAGGTAAGGAAGGAGGAGATGAGGTGTATCCTCCGAGGCCACCACATAGAGAGGGAGACCAGGCGGACAAACACGGGAGGTGCAGCTCCCCAGCAGAAAGGAGCCCGGCTAAGGCAACGTCACCCGGCCGAGGCTGCCCAGACACCTGGCTACTGTCTCACTTCAGAAGGCCTGTAACGTAACATTTTGGAGGAAGCAAAAAGGAATGTTTGCAACACACTGAGTGAGTTCTCTGAAATGAAATTGATGTTCTTTCTCATGTACAGTTAATTTAGACTTCCTCATATAAGACAAACCGTAAATAATGTATTTATCAGTTATCAGCGTGAGATTGACTTTTGTGTTTTTCCACATTAGGGAACTGGCAAAGGTGCAGTAAGGATGAAATAAATGATAATGGTGTTGAACACAATGACAATGGGAACGGGTGACGATGGTGGTGAGAGCACAAGGTGAGGGATGGATATTTAGTAAGTCCTTAAATGTGCTGGGAACTGTATTGGGTTTACATAGGTGTACAGCACGAGTTTGGACTGCATCTGTGTGCAACAGAAGGTTCTGAAAGGGGACCCGAAGGGGAAGGAGGGGTCTAAAAAGAGACCGAGGGGAGAAGTAGCAGAGAAGGTGCCCCCCCATTTCCCATAGGCTCTTTGCTTCCCAAGCAGCCCTCCAGTGATTCTAAGCTTTGCCTCAGGCCCCGGAATTCTGTTCCTACTTGCTGAGGACTGAAAAGAAGGTCAAGGTACAGGGATTTTATGTGAGGGGTGGCCATCCTTGAGACCAAAACTCTTATTCAACCCCAGCCCGTTCGCTGTCCAGACGTTCTGCTCCCATCCACTACTCTGGAAAAACTTGTCCTGAAACATGAACCCCAGTATTTCTTATAGATGCTTTCATGTGCGTAACTTTAAAAGAAAGCACAGATTCTAACAGGTGCGTCTTCACTAGGCTCCATGCTGACGACTGTGTCCCCTCCAACCTCTATTCTGTGTCTTGCCCAGCACTTTCACATTTACAGCTGAATTCATCTGAACCGCAATCACCCCTTTGCTGTAGGTAGAACAAGTCAATCCAAGAGCATACCAGGCAGGTCATCCCATGTGAAAAGAGTAAAATTACTATTAATCGGCAAAAACATCTCCAAAATAGAAGGCAGCTCTTGTCTGAAACCGAGGCAACAGCCAACAGCTGAGAACATCGCTGTTTCTCTCCTTCAAGAAGCACCTGCTGCCTCCATGGTGCAAGCAACACCCAGAGCAAAGCATCCGTCTGAGCTGCCCTGCAGGTGGAGAGCAGGCGCTGGCAGCACAGCCCGGGGGGCTGTGGAATTCGACACCAAGTCTAGTGCCAGGGGGCCATGTTGTAGTGGTCAATCACGGGAGAGCTCGCCAAGAATCAAACTGCAATAACAGTCAAAGTTGGCTATTTTCATCAAGGAATTTGCATAAATTGTTAAGGTTCCTAAATTACTATTATATATTTATTTTTATTCTTTTGGTTGATGCCTTTGTACAATAAGCATATTTCTAAATATTGAGCCACGCTTTAAATGAATATGACAAAAGTCATTTTCTGTCAATTTGACAAGTGCTAGTTTAATTGTGAATTGAGGTTTTTCCTGAAATCCTTCCACCACTTCCAGGACTGATCCGGGGCTGGTTCTACTCATCTCATCACTTTTCAGAGGATGGCACCACAGATGAACCATTCAGCGTCTCGGCAAGGCCACAATGCTCGAGAGCAGGACCAAGGTAATGCTCTCAGATTATTTGGTGCCTGATTTTCTCTTCTCACTGCGTTGCACTGCCCATTATTAATGGGTAGGAAAGGTGGTTACTAGGTGACATTTATAGTGATGCCATTCCTTCCATGAAGACTTACTGCAAACGTATAACAAGCTGGGCCGTGTAGAAGGCACTTGCCTAGCGGGAGTGGAGAAGGCACGGATGGACCCATTTGACATCCTTAAGGAGCTCGAGGCTGGGAATGGATCATAGGATAAGTGTTTTGATGGAGGTATGTCTAGTATTAGCACAGAGGGACATCTGACCCAAACTGGGAAGGGAGGGGTTGGGGGGAGAGAGCATGCAGCCAGAAAACAGTATCAGAGCAGAGGTTTGGAGTGAGGAGAAGCCTATCAGGCAAAGGAGGGACACAGAGTGCAAAGAAGAGACGAGAGAGAAGCGATGAGCCATTCAGGCGGGGTAGAGCCTAGAACCTAGGAGCAGCAGGAGAGGAGAGGAGAGGTCAGCAGGCTGACAGGGTTTAGACTCTGCCAAGGAATTTGGATTTTTGTTCTGCAGATGTTTTGGTAATGGAGAGCCAAGGGATGTTTTTAAGGAAAGTAGAGGCATGGTAGATTTGTGTTTTATGACCATCTTTGAAGCCTGAGGACTCAGATATCAGAATTACATAATCACAGTGATTCAAATTAAGTGGGAATTACACGTTCTCCCATCGACCTGGCATGACCCCTGCACCTGGGGGATGACGGGAAGGAGGTGGACAGGTGTGCTGAGGGGATGGGGGACCTGGATTTGGGGAAAGCTAAAGGGTGGAAACACCAGAGATATGTATAAATCACCAGGCACTTGCACAATTTTATATCATTTCTGGTTCAAATGAGTCTAAGAGTTTTGTTTTAATGTCTGTTTTGTTTTGGCTGGCTATTTTGTGTTTATTTGTATGATTCTAAAATGTAGTAGCCCATTCCCCTGACTTGGCAAATGGAGTCATGTGAACTTTCTTTTTTTTTTTTTTTATGATTCAAGTCTTTACTTCCAGGACACGTTTCTGAGTGCAGGTGTGAATCCTCATTGACCAAGACTGTTGATATTGGATAGACCCTAAGAGGAATCCAGGTGTCCCAGGTAAATTAGGCTGCTTTCGTGAGGGTGTCTGATTCGAATGGTAGCCGTCTGATATGCTGATAGTCTCAGACCTGCCGGTATTGCCAACTCATTGCGTGTTCTAGGTTTCAATTCTAGTTGATTGAAATTGTGCTATGCAAATAAATTATATCAAATTTATTCTCATTGCTTGGATTATCTTGATACTTTTTAATTGGAGCTCTGGCTGACTACTTAGGGAATGTCATACTGGAAAAGCTAATTATTTCTAAGCCATTTCTTTTTCCACCCACCTAATATTGATTGATTTCACTTCCATCAGGAGCCATAACTGTGCCTTTTCCTGATTTGGATTCTCTCGCCGTCTTGTCCAACTAGACCAAGGTTAGTCCCAGCCTCAAAACCCAAAGTGAGGAGTTTAGTCTTGAATCATCTCTGCAGTGGAAGGCCGCTGGATTTTTTTGAATAAGGAAGTGGTGTGGAGAAGGGGGTGTTTCGCTCACTTACTCTGCATATTGCTGGGTGTGGAAAGAGGATGTGATCTATAGAAAAGACCTCCAAACAATGATTACGTGGAAGGGAGGGTGGTATGTAGAAAGAGCTTTGGCTAGGAATCAGCCAATAAGGGAAAAGTGATCTTCTAGAAATTTCTCTGGCACTGATTCACTATTACTTTGGACAGGTCACAAACCTTCTCTGGGCCTCAAATTTGTCTTCTGTGAAACAAAACTTCCTAAATATCCTTTCAGGCTTGATATTTCATGGTGTTCCCTTTCTATCCTTAGTTTGTCGTATGTGCTAGAAGGACTTTCTGCCTCCTGGTTTCTTCAACTGTCTGGTGTCAAAGAAGAGATGCGTGATGTCAAGGCATGTCCCAGGCTGGTGGGTGCTCTACACTAAAGAATAAGTAACACCCAAGCAATATCCAATGCAGACAGATATCTTGGTAATTTCCTCTCTAGCATAGGATCTTCCATGTTAGGGAAGATGGGGGAACCTAAGCAAAGCAGGAAGGTAAGGCATTGAGTCCGTGGAGAGCAGGAAAACCCTGAAGCAGTTACCAGCACATCCGCCCACAACCCCAGGCCCTCCCAAATCAGTCACTGAACTAAGCAGTACATACACAATTAAAAAAAAAAAAAATTGCCCTCATAAATGAAGCCCATAACTTAAAAGGATACATCATCCACATTCCGTTTGGGAGACTAGAAAATATTAAGATAAATCTTCTCCTTATTTTGTAAGGTTTTAAATATCCTTAAGGGGAAAGCTCTTGTTTGCCTTGGTAAGCACTGCTGGGGCTTATTCACAGCTCAGAGATGAGGAAGTACGTCTCCAGCTCATCCGATGATTTACGATGGTGACTTGAACAGTTCCAAATGAGATATTTAAAAGAAAGTTGGCCAGCTTATGTTTTTCATCTCCCTCTTGGTAGCAACTGAGATTCTGAATTCAGTGAATATATGTTAGACACTGTTTACTTGAACTCTCTAAAACAAACTCTTCATTTGGGTGTACCAGAAAAGCTCTCTTTTTGCATTGCTGTCCTCATGCCCCTCTGCGGAGCTTGGCTGACACACGCCTGCTTACGGCTGCACCCCACCACTGCACCCCACCCCTGCAAGCTCTTTGGTGATTCTGCCATTGGATTCCAGTCGATACATTTGCATTTAGCGCTTAATTTGTTCAGTATGCCTTGCTAATTTGGCAATATTTATTTTGGCCCAGAAAGCAGAAGGCAGCTCAGTTCTTTTGTTTTGTTTGGTGGGTTTTTTTTTTTCATTTTCATAAAAAGATTTGAGATATGAAAAAGCTACAATGTCATGGACAGGACTGGTTTCCTGTTTATGAGTCACCATAAATATGAAAGGTGCTGGGTGACATTTCTCAGCTGAAATAGTCCATACAGCTCTGTGTGGAGAGCGAATCCTCAAGCAGGGTGGTCTGGCGGTGACTTGCTGACCTTGTAGAACGTCAAGAGGAATTATTGTTAAAGTACAGTAGTCAGATACCACACACACACGCACACACACACAATTTTAATGGCTTTTATCACCCTGGCTATTATAGGGGCAAAAGTCTTTACTGTAATATCTTTGTGTTCTCAAAATCAACCTCTGTCTTTGTGTGGAAAGTGGCAGAGAAGCACATTTGTTATCTGTCGCTATTTTGTTTGGTCTGTCTGTCCTTTCACAAACCTTCCGCACAAAAGCAAACCCTCGCACAGTGCTACACGCTGTTAATTCTTCTATTAAATTCTTCTGTTAAATGTGGTCCTGTGGCCCCTTCTCTTTCCCTCAAAGGAACACTATAGCTCACTGTGTCCTGCCTGGGCCAGGAAGTATTAGTGATTTTTAAAAGATCCCTGAGAATACACAGTGGTTACAAGACTCTGACACACCTAAGACTAGTTTGTGCAAGGTAGAGTGGCCCCAACTGGTAAGACCTGTCTTACCATTGTTAGCTAGAACACAGTGGAGAGATGGAACGCCCCTAGAGAGAAGAGAGAAGGCTGTTCTTATGCAAAGACAAGGGACTGTGATGCCTGCAGTTCGTGAAAGTCTCAGGAGAGTTGGGCTTATGGCATCGGGTGGCTTCCATTCATCCCCGCTCTGGTCTCTTCCAACTGCCATATCAAGGCTGTACTTTTTTGCCAAATGGGTTGATTTGAGTATGGGGAGCAGTGTTACATGGGCCATTCTTCTACTCATCCAGATGAAACACTGCCCATGAAATTTCCTCCCTAAGTTTTTTGCTTGCTTTTTCCTTGCTGACCCCACCATTTGAAAAGACCAATTATTCCAATAGCCTTGGTATGATGGACTCCTAAATGGGTGGAGCTGGAATCAACCTCAGAAATTACTTCTGCACCAAAGTTCAAAGGAAGGAAATGATTTGCCCAAGATTACAAAATCAGTCAATGGCTGAGCTGGGATTCAGACAGTAGGCTTCAACCACAAGTTCAGTGGCAATCCTGTTGTGCCAGCCTGACTCACATGACCTAATAAACACAGCAAAGAAAATAGGGAACTGCCAACCATGGACCACAGACTCAGGCCCAGGCAAGCCACCGTGCTCCCTCTCCCAGTTAGTCTTGGTTGTATCTTGGCTGAAAGAATTAAGAAAAGAAGAGTCTGCTTCGAGCACCCTGAGCCAAAGGCATCACGCTCATCAGGGAAGATGGGCCCTTTGCTCTGCAGTGTTGTTTGAGAGGCACGTGTTTGAGCACATTTGATTCAGTGGTTATGTGGAGCAAGGCTGATGCTGTGTGTCCACAATACCTGCATGGACCAGTGAGAAATGCCAATTAACTTTCATACAGAAGCAAGATCAACTTGAGTCATAACCAGCAGTGCTACCAAGCACATTACTTCTCATCCATTAAAAACTGCCCATAAAATTCTGATGACCTTTCCAGATCATTGAACCCCTACCTACTTCCTGACCATGCCATGTTTTGTTTTGTTTTTTCATTTTCAGCACAGCTCCAGGTATTTGCCAAGATTTCCTTCTGCTAAGAATGCCCTTCTCCAGTCTTCTCCATCTAGTAAACTCAAACATATCCTCCAAGAGCCAGTCACAAAATCTCCACTTACGTGTGCTTGCTAACTTCCCAGATAGAAAGTTCTTTCCTCTGTGCTTCCCCTGGACTTTGTTGTTTCCTTCATGAATACTTCAATTTATTTACTCAAATAGTTGAATGCCATTTGAATGCCAGACAATGTACAAGTCACATTTCACAGAACAGTGTGACGTTTCTGCATAAAAACCTTATAGCCTTTGACAAGACTCTCTCATTTTTATCTTAAAATTACAAATGCCCAAGACTGTGCGTGGCTTCCTTGCTCAGAAGTTATTTTTGCAATAAACAATTCAATGCCCTGTGCTCTGTAGATTCAATCCAAACTGATTATTGTTTCTCTGAAAAATATTTACCTAATAGATAACCAGCCATGTTGAAACTAAATGGCTAGGCTTCCAAGCACTAGCCTTGAATGCAGGAAGCCTCGGGTTCAAATCTTGGCTGTCTCATGATGTGTACCTGGGAAAAGTTAACAGTGTCTTAATTTCTCTGTCTGTAAACAGAGAACAAAATGATTACCTCAGACTGATAATGTAAGAATTCCCCGAAATAAAGTATAAAATGCCCTTTGTACTTCCATTGATGTTCTATGAGTGGTAGCCATCAGTTTCAATGATGAATATATTTGGGAATCATATCAAAAACAATATTATAAACTCTGAGAATGGCACAGAGTGGAAAATTTAGGGATGTTTTCCAGGCTGAAGTGCGTGACTCACATACGGTCCACCCTGCGCGTCAAGAAACTCTACTCCCTGACACGCTGGGCGGATCGAGAGGGTGTTGCTGTCACGCACTGCTCAGACCCAAAGGCTCTGGTGATGTGTGGCTGCAAAATGACCACAAAGCCGGAAAGGCACTCTTGGACACGCAGCCCCCACGCTCCTCTGTTCCTCTCGTGTCAGCAACAAGTGCACGCACGGCGACAGGGCCTTGCAGCCCTTACGTCACTGTTCCAGGATGGCGTCAAAGATTCAGCAGCTTCCCCGAGGTCCAGGGACCAGCAGCTCAGAGGTGTGGGCAAGAAAGAGACTGGAGGTGACTCGGTTTGGGGAGAAACGCAGAGGAAAGATCGAGGAGGGTCTTATAAATAGGGTGACCAAATAACTTACCCCAACCGAGACTCCAGTTTACCATCTAAATTGGGAGTCCATGGACAGTGGATGGACAGGGCCTATTAATGCTTATGCTGGGGCGACAGGCACGAAACAGAACTGTCCCAGGCAAACTGGGATGTGCATAGCCTCCTCACAAAATAATTTAAAGAGTATAGGTTTTATTAGAGAAAGGTTTTAAACATAAAGGTGAAGTGACGTTATTGATGCTTCTAGGCACTCCCTCCGTCTGCTATGTGGACGGGAGGCCAGTGACCCAGGGAGTGTGTGGGGAAAGCACCTAAGAGGCTACTGCAGTAGTCCAGGTAGGAGATGGGGGTGGTGTAGACTCAGATGCTTGCATCAGTTGAAAGGTTCCAGAGACGCGTGAGGACAACACAGGTGTGAACTGATACTTAGAATTATCATTTAATGAAAGGCTTGCCTCATAGTAGACACTTTATGATTGTTTGTCTATTCATCTATTTGTTTATTCAACAAATATTTGAGCAGCTACTCTCAACCAGGAACTTTCCTGGATACTAGTGACACAAAGTTAGCCTGAAAACATGTCCACCCTCAGTCCACATCCAATCAAGTATAGTATACCCTAAAGAAGAAGGTAGGCACAATTAAAGATTTACACACACACTCACATACACACGTACATTGAATGAAAGGTCAATAATATTACAAGAGCTTATTACGGGAAGAGTTAATGAGTGAATTATCAGCAACAAATAAATGAAAGAACGATATGCTAATGCTGTCTTAGGAGTCAGGCATTCCATGAAGAGACGGCTGAGGAGTCTTTTGAATTCTACCGTAGGATACGGAAATTACTCAGGTGGAAATGACCTAAAACAGGAACCTGGTAACTGTGGGCCTAGCAGCCAGAGCAGAGGACATCAGAGATTCCAAGCCAGAGGGGGATTTCACCCATGAGGCTTGGAATGAAGGTGGCCTCTAGATGAAAGCCAGGAAAGAAATGGGAACCTCAGATGTACACCCACAAGAATTAAATTCTACCACCAACCAGAAAGCACTCTAAAGCAGCGTTCTCCCAGGGCCTCCAGCCCGGAACTCATTCCTGCTGACGTCTTGATTTCAGGATTCTGAGGCCCTGAGCAGAGAACCTGGCCACACAGAGAGAACTGTGAGCTAAGGGATGGAAGTTGCTTTAAGCCACTAGGTGTGTGATGATTTGTTATGCAGCAGAGGAAAACTATCATAGTATCAGTCCATAAAGAAATCTTTAAAAAAAACAGCAAATTATTTATAAAGTACAGATCACTATCTCTGACTAAAATTCATTCAAATTAGAAATAATAAAATAGACCCCCCAAAATTCCCATACATTAGAGTATTTTTTAAAGCACTTCTAAATAATCATGATTCAAAGGACAAAATACAGTCCAAATTACAAATTGCTAGAACTGAATGACAAAGTCCCCATGGATGAGAAAAGCTGATATCCCATATACATCAATTCTCCGTATTGATTCAATACAATTCCTTTAGTATCCTCAACAAGGTTTTGTGAAAAAAAAATCGTTTATCCTAATATTCACATGGAAAAGTAAAGGTCGAGAAAGTATCAAAATAGGGAAGCAGATGCGGCTCAAGCAGCTGAGCTCCTGCCTCCCACATGGGAGGTCCCGGGTTCGGTTCCCGGTGCCTCCTAAGGAAGAGGAGCAAGACAGTGAGCTGACACGGCAAGCTGATGCAACAAGATGACGCAACGAAGAGACACAAGAGAAAACACAATGAGAGACACAACAAGCAGGGAACAGAGGTGGCTCAAGTGATTGGGTGCCTCCCTCCCACATGGGAGGCCCCAGATTTGGTTCCTGGTGCCTCCTAAAAAGAAGACAAGCACACAATGAACAGACACAGCAGGTGCAAGCACGAGGGGCAGGGGAAGAAATAAATAAATTAAACAAATCTTTAAAAAAAAAGTATCAAAGTAATTTTGACAAAGAACAATAAGGAAGGAGAAGGAGCCCTACAGATATCAAGATTTACTATGAAGGCACAATGATCAAAACTGTGTGGAGCCGATGCTGAGTAGGTAAAGACCCATGGAATGGAGTCAAAAGTCTAGAAACAGACTGAGCCTCATACGAGGACTTCATACATGGCAATGGTGGCAACTCAACCCAGAAGGGAAGTGATAGACTATTCAATGTGTGGTAGAAGAAAACTGGCTACACACATTGGGGAAAAAAAATAAAATTCTACATGAAATAGAGACCTTAATTTTAAAGAAAAATCTTTAAATTTCTAGAATGAAATGCATGAAAATATCTCTGGGACATTTAAACACTGAAGGATTTTTTGGACAAAACACAGCAAGCCCAAACTACATAAAGTCATTGAAATAATTTTTTTGTCTTTCAGAAGATTCCATTGATGAACAAAGAATATTTAAAGCAGATTGATAAAACGTATTTGCACACAAAGTGACAAATTACTATCCATAATATTAAAAAACTACAAACTTAGAAAAGAAAGGAGGATTACCAGTAGAAAATGAACAAAGATATAAATTAGCAATTCATAAGCCAATATGCGTATGAAAAGATGCTCAACCAGGTTACTATTCAGGTAAACATAAATTAAAGCAGTAATTAAATATTATTTCACTTCCATTCAGATTGGAAAAATTAAAAATCCCAAAAATACAGCTTTTCCGTCAAGATAGACTGGCATATGCTGGGATAACAACAACCCAAATATCTCAGTGGGGTCAAACAAATTTCATTTCTTGCTAGCATTACATGTTCAGTGATTGTTGGCAGACGGCTCTTGTCCAAGCTCTTGAAGCTTCCATTTGGAGTGCACTTTGTGGAAATTGCAGAGAAAAGAGAATTAGCAATTGTGCTTCTGCTCAGAAGGAACATACGCCACTTTTATTAATATTTCATTGGCTAAAATGAACCACGTAGTAATGCCGAACTTCAAGGAGGACAGACCAGTGCAGCCTCAAAATGCGCTTGGAAGGAGGAGAAGCTACTTGGTGGACACCCATCATGACGGCCACTGTACTGCATTCTTCTTGCCAAATATTTATTCCTTCTTCTAGCCACATGCAAAACATGCTCATCTCATCCTCACTGGCAACAACCCCCAAATTCATCCGGTCACTGCATCCAGGTCAAAACACAGCATGCTTGAGTGATAGCTGATAATGGCTATGCCACGTATAAGTTGTGCTACCTTCTGGTCCAGAGATTTACGTCCCACAAAGACAAGTTGGGTGTTTCCCCCACACCCAGCACATCGTTGTGGAACAGACAGAGGATAGCCACAATAAACACTCCCATCCCAAAGAAGAATGGGAATCATATAGCAATTCAGCTCAGTAACAGTCCTGAAATCCTGCTGAGGAAGCTTTGCCCTCAACTTTGGGAACGGGGGATGTCCTTTGCTTAGGTCCTCATTCTGCTTCTTGGAAGTGATACCCCAGATCCTTTTTCTCTGTGGCCTTTCACTCCACCACCTCAGAGATTCATTCTTTTCCATTATCCTCCGCCTACATCCTAGCATTAGAGAATATGCTTTCCTTGGAAGAGCAGTTTTCTTGGCTTGCTCTCTGCCTACAGAATACTGAGCTGAAGTGTCTTCTAAGTCTCAACAGACTTGTGGTTTCCCTGATAATACAACTCTCTTGAAAACTTGGGAGACTTCAAATCTAATTGATTCCATTGATTCTAGTCAGTTCCAAGTACTAATTGACTCTTCTACAGTTCTTATCTATGTATACCTCCTAGATGTACTACGTGTATTTATTTTCTGTATTCCATTCCCCCCTTCCACAACCAACCCCATAATTACACACACTGCGAATGGGAGAATCCACTCTTAGTCTCCTTACCCTAAGCCATTTTGTCTAAAGGTGAGAATTTACTGAGCCCCACTCCTTTCTTTGGAGCTTTACTCTGCTATGCCTTAATCCATTTAGAGGTTTCAACGATGCCTTTGATATTTCCTCCTTCCAGGAGATTGTCAGTCAGCTTTTCCCTTCAGAGATCTTTTCTTCATTCCCACCAGCGGAATAGGATAAGATACATTCCTCTGCACAGTTGCCAGAGCCACGTACTACATTTAAAAAACTGTTTTCTAATGTGATAGCTAAAATCATACTGTATATGTATATAAATATATATATATACACATACATAAGAAGTATACAAATGTCATACATGCAGTACATTCTTATATTATTATAAAAAGAAATGTGAATTTCCTTAATCACCAGTGAGTTTGAATAGTCTTCACCTATTTATAAAATCGGCTACTTGTATTTTTCCGTTTTAAAACAGCTTTTTGTTCATGGCTTTTACCAATTTTTTTCCTGTTGGGATAATTTTGATAATTGATGTGTGAGATTATTGAATGTTTAAGATATTGACATTTTAAAGTTGCAAATAATTTTATAGTTTCATATGTCTTTAAGATAGTTTATGGTAAATTTTGAAAATCAAAGGTTCTAATTCTTTCATTGCCTAATCTTTCAATCAGTATATGTTTCTTTTCCCTATTTTTGAGGGAGCACATGGTCTCTCTTCATCCCAAGATTAGGTAAATATTCTTAGATTCATAGATACTATCCATGGATACAGCCCATTAAAAAATTTATTTTCATTACAGTCAACTCTTCTGGCATTAATCTGATTATATGGTATAAAATCAGAATCTTAGTTTAAAAATACTTAGTCACTTTTTCTAACTGTATTGGATAAGTCATTGTTTTGTATAGGTTTGATATGCTTCCATCATCAAATGCCATATGAAAACTACATATTTAAAGCATTCTACATCTTTACTCCACTATTTGTCCTTATGTTTGTATCACATTTTACATATTGTAGCCCTTTAAGATGTACTTCAGCAATGAGTTAGAGAGATAGGTGATAGGTAGGGAAGGAGGGTGATGTAGATACAGATATCCATAGGTAAATGATAAAGGTCCCAAACACAAAGGGCCATGGTGGTGTGGATGCGTGAAGACAGCAGGGCAGAGGTTGTGACACGTTGGAGAGTCCATGCCTGGTCTAAGAGGGATACTACTACTTAGCCCCAGACCCATTGCTCTTGGTAGAGCTTCTGATTTTTCAAGAAAATCTGAAAATAAGAAATTTTAAAGGGAATTTTGTTACTTTTTAGGCAATTAATTTTTAAAAAGTTTAACAACTCATGGCTGCCAGAAGACAGGAGGGGAGTAGAGATTAGTGATCTGATGTTTATCTGTGCAGAGTTTATAATTTGGTTGGTTGTAATGGTTTGGGAATGGTCAGTGGTGACGGTGGCACAGCGATGTAGGGATAATTAATAGCACTGAAGAGTGAGTGTGAACATGGTTGCAAGGGGAAGTTTTGGCCTATACATGAGGCTAGAAAGGAAGCTAGAGGTTAAAATGGGCAAATGTATAACTCAGTGAATTCTGGGGTGGCCGAGGATTGTTAGTATATAAATATAAGAATGTTCTTTCAAGATACATAACAAAGGTACAACACTAGTACAAGGTGTTGATACCGGGATGATATATGGGAAAAATGCACCTAAAACATACTTCTACAGGCTCTGAATGTATCATGTTGTTATAGGTATGTTTTCTCAATAGGTAGAGGCCCATAGAGCAGCAATAAAATATTAAACTTCCACCCTGTGGAAGCCCTGCTACATTCTCAAATAAAATGGCAAAAATCTCTGGAATGTAAAAGGAAAGAAAACAGGGCCTATATGCCAAGTCCTCGATTTTAATGCTTGTATGTATAAACCTTGTAGGAATGAAAATTTAACTTTGCCTAATTATAATTAATGCCTAAGAGTTACCTCCTGAAAACCTCCTTGTTACTCAAATGTGGCCTCTTTCTAACCAAACTCTGCAAATAAATTCACTACCTTTCCCTCAATGTGGGACATAACTCCTGGGAATGAGCCTCCCTGTCACTGAGGGATTATTACCACACATGAATCAGCAATGCATTTGGGAAAAAAGGCTTTGACCAAAAAGAGAAAACCTTAAATAAAAAAGAGTTTTTATGGATAAGAAATTTTAAAGTGACTCAGAAGGTCATTCCAGAGGTTACACTTATACAGGTCTCAGACAGATTTTACCAACTGCCACAGTAAACAAAGCTTCAAACAAGGGTGCTCCTGAGGGCTCTTGGGACATCTGGACAACAGAGGCAAGGCACACAGCATCATGAAATCAACACCCCTTCAGTGGGCCCTATCTGAAAATATATGATAGTCTATCTCCCCAATATAACATAATTATACTCATTTATAATTCCCCTAATCATGATTCTTCTACTCCTTTTATTTGATCATATTATTTTGAATGTACGTGTTACGTATATTTCACAGAGCCCTAAATCTTTGGACTGTTCAAATGCTGGGTGAGCCCTGAATGCCAACAGAGTAGCAGACAACTCCTACTCTCCAGGTCTTTGGGCTTGCCCTGGAGAAGCAGCAAAATGATGATGACAGACATGTCCCATCCCCAAAAATGGGGAATGTTTGCAGCTGTGGACAGGATAATTCCTCCCCTCTGCTACGTGGTATCTGGGTCCCCTCTCAGCCTAGGGTTGTCAGAGTGGATGTTGCCCTGGGTGCCTCAGGATAGGGGAATGAACAATTGGTGGCAGGGGACGGGATGGGCGGAATGGACCAAAGTAGGTTAGTTGTTATCATGGATGTTATCTTGGTTGACAGAAGAACTTTTAACATTTGTATGAAGATAATGGTTACCAGGGGTTCAGAAGGGAGGAGGGTAATGAATGGGTAGAACAGGGCATTTTTGGGACAGTGAGATTCTTCTGTATAATACTGCAAAGATGGACACATGAAATTATGCATTTGTCAAGGCCTATGGAGCTGTACACCACAAAGTGTAAACTATAATGTAAACTGTAAACTTTGGTAAGTAGCAATGATTAAATATTGGTCCATTAACTGTGACAAACATACCAAATTTATCTAAGATGGCAATAATAGGGGTAATGGTGTGGGGTTATGGGGAAGAGGGGCCTATAAGGAAATTCCCTATGTACTTCAGTGTAATTTTTCTGTAAAAGTAAATCTAAAACTTCTCCAAAAATAGAGTTTAAAACTTTTAAAGACTTTACAAATCTCAGGAAAATATGTGTAACTCATGGGCTACCAGCTTGTGATCTCTAATGTGAATAAAAATATAAATGCCCCATATTAGTCAGGACTTTCCAGGGAAACAGAACCTACAAAAAGATAGATAGATAGATAGATAGATAGATAGATAGATAGATAGATTTAGATATACCTCAATTATTAAGAGATTTATTGTAGGAATTGGCTCATACAACCTTGGAGATCAGTAAGTCCAAATTCTGATGAAGACTTTTGCTGAATTTCCCAGGAGAAGCTGACTGGCTAAAGCAGAGATGAAAATTCTCCCTTCTGACTGTGAAATCACCACTTCTCCATTTAAGGCCTTCAAGGGACTTCTCTCATTGTTGAAGGCAATCTCCATTGTTGAAGGCAGTGTCCTTTGTTGAGCATAGATGTGATCAACCCGAGATGCAAAAACTGACTGATGACTTAAATCCACAAAATAGCCTCACTGTAACAGTCTGGCCAGTGCTTGCTTGACCAAACAACTGGACACCATAACCTGGCCAAGGTGACACATGAATTCTTCCCTTCTTATCTTACTCAAGTGCAATCATACCTTATATACTGTTTTTCACCTTTTTTAGACAATATTTCTTTACCATATTTTCCGATCATTCCCTATATATTAGCCTCATTCTTTCTAATGGATGCAGAGTATTTAAACAATTTTGTGTTGGCGAGCATTTAGGTTATTTTTAGGTTTCTACCATTAAAAACAAGTTGCAGTAAATAACCTTGTACCTGTAAATTTGAGAACTTTTGTGAAAACATCAAAAGACAAATGACAAGTGGCAGAATTTTTTGCAACACATATGATTAAGAATGATCATAGATGTAATATAGAAAGAATGCCAATAAATCAATAGGTTAAATTAAAAAACAATATAAAATCAAGCAAGAAATATGAGTAGAAAGTTTATAGGAAAAAAATTCAAATGACAGATAAACTTGAGAAAAATATTCAACGTTATTTATAACTAGTGGTTTACAAATTAAAATAAGATATAACCTGTTGGTTTTGCCAAAACTAAAATGTTTCAAAATATCCAGTGTTGGCAGACATATGAAGAGATAGATCCTAATAACTATTGTTGATTAGAAATTTTAATAACTAGTATAATTTCAAGTAGCATAACTTTTAACACAGCAAGTCAACTTCTAGAAATGCATATTACTTAATACAAAATGAGAAATTTCACCTTTTTATTACTCTATTTTTCTAAGTATGTTGCCTGCTCATTCTTTTAGGTCATTTAAAAAACATTTTCTCCTAATTTACTTAGGTTTTTCTTTTCATATTTTTAATTCTTCAAGTCAAACTTTTATGTTTATTATTTTTATGAATAATTTAAAAACTAAACCTATATATTTGTCTCTGAGTATAGCTGTTGGTGTGTAGTAATCTAAATTTATTTATTTTCCAATATTATTTTGGAATAAAATGTTAAGTATTTTATTTTGTTTTAATTGAAAAAAAATCCATTTTTTCTTTAATTTGAACAAAAGTTATTGCAGTTTATCTGAGGGCTGCCCTATAAAATTCCTTTTATACTTACTGGAATTTATTGATGTTTTCATTATGTTCTAGTTAATGACAACTTCTTTGTTTATTGGGCAGTCCCATTTTCTTTGTGTTTCTAATTGGTTTTCTTTTGTATATTCAAATCTTAATGGTATTAAATGATAAGGATCAAGGAGTTAACGTTACTACGTGCATTGTGGGTTTGGGCTTTTATTTTTTAAAGGATCATATAGTCCCAGTCAATACTTTTGCTGAAATTAAACATTACCTAAAATTGATATACCCGCCTTTATTCTTCAGACTTCAGTCAGGAAGCAGAACTTGAGCAGAGTGTCATTGGATAAGGAATTTGTTATAGAAGTCAGGCTTTCTACAGTTATTGAAGAAGCTGGGGAAATAAGCATCTGGAAGGGAGAATGAGAGAGTCAGAGGAAAGCCACGAATCAGCAGTGGTGTGCCTAAAAAGTTGCAGTTTGTAAGGAAGTCTGGGAGGCCAGGAACTTCCAGCTTCCAGACTGGGACCATGAAGAGGAGCTGGTGGAAAAGTGCATGGAGAGCGATGTCATCAACATAGCGATGGGCTTCATCCCCTGAAACACCTCCCAAGAAATTCAGTGAATACGAGGACAAATCCACTTGCTTCAAACTCTGGAGGACGGTAGAGACTGGAGGAGGACTCCACAAAGGCTGAATCAAAGAAGGAGAAAAATATTAGGGTAGGAAACGTCCGTCTCAGACAGGCTGGTCCAATTCTCGTCGCCCTCGCTCGGTCCCACACAAAGCTCAGGAATTCTCCAGAGGCAGTGGCCAGGGTCCCTCCCACTGACACACGGACTACACAGGGACGCACAGCAGCCAGTTAGAAACCCAGGCATGTCCAGGCACAGACAGAAGAAGAGTCAGCTGAACAAGAGCAAAAGGAACAGAAAAATTTGAGCAGCGTCTCAGGGATTTGAGTGACAGCACGAACTGCACAAACATATGCATCATGGGTGTCCCTGAAGAAGAGAAGGGAAAAGGGCAGAAAGAATGTTTGAGGAGATAACGGCCAAAAAGTTCCCAACTCTCATGAAAGACCTAAATACACATGTTCGAAGCATACCATACTCCAAACAGAGTAGATCTACTCAGAGACACATATTAACAGAATGTCAAATGCCAAAGATAAAGAGAGAATTCTGAAAGCGGCAAGAGAAAAGTGATTTGCCACATACAAGGGATCCTAAATAAGACTAAGTACTGACCTCTCATCAGAAGCCACGGAGGCGAGGAGGCAGTGATGTGATATGTTTAAAGTACTGAAAGAGAAAAACTGACTGCCAAAAATTCTTTCTCTGGCAAAACTGTCCTTCAAAAATGAGAGACAGTTTAAAATATTCACAGGTAAACAGAAACAGAGATCATGAACAAAACACCTGCCTTACAAGAATTACTAAAGGGACTTCTGCAGGTTGAAAGTAAAAGACAGGAGAGAGTGGCTTGGAGTAGTGTGAAGAAATGAAGATTCAGAGAAAAAGTATGCTATTGAAGCAAAGTCGGTGTCTTTTCAAGTTAGCAGTTTATAGATGTAGGTTGTGCAATAGAAACTCCAAGGTAACCGCAAAGAAGGTATTTTTAAAATATATAGAAACAGAGATGAGAAAGGGATCAGTCAGAAACGTCAGAAAAAAATCAACTCTACAGTAAAGGAGTCTGCAATAAAGGAAAAAAGAGACCAAAAAGAAAACAGACATGACATATAAAAAACAAACGACAAAACGGCTCCCTCTGCTCAAATTATGTTTGAAATTGCCTGATAAATCTTTGCCCATCTTACTATTCCTAACCATTTCTGTGTCTTTTTGCCTCTGGCTTGTCCCTTATAAGGAGTATACATTTGTTTCATTAATGTTATTTTTGTTCCAAAGCAGAGGTTGAGTCATTTAATAAGGATGTTAAAACCGTTTGTCTTTATTTTCACAATTTGTTTGATTTCCTTGTTATCTTTTATTTTTTATGCTTTGTGTTTGTTGTATATCATTGCTATGTTTGTTTTCCAACCTTGAGGAGATCTTTGCTTTTAGCGTTTCCACTGCCTTAGTAGGTACACATCTGTTTTTAATTATGTTAATGATTACTTTTAAGGTTTTCAAAAAATATTCTTAAACACATATCTAACAAGGTCAAGACAAAACTTGGTATAATTGAAAGAGCATTAACTTTGGGGAGGCATCAGACCAGAATTTAAATCCAGCCCCAGCTGCCTGGTAACCATGTAGTTTCTGCATCAATCTCTTCTACAGTTTGCCTTGAAGGCGACTTGTTTTGTGGGCCAGTGGTGATACAGGAACAGGGCCTTCAACAGCATTACTACTGTCACAAGTTTTGAGTGTTTGAATGCCAGATAGGTGCCAGGCTATGCACATTCCATGTGTAACTTCATTTAATCCTCACAGTATCCCCCCAAAATAGGCATCATCGTTCTCATTTTGCA
This sequence comes from Cabassous unicinctus, assembly GCA_029593785.1. NCBI lineage: Eukaryota > Metazoa > Chordata > Mammalia > Cingulata > Chlamyphoridae > Cabassous > Cabassous unicinctus. The sequence continues at coordinate 25,891 of JAQZBX010022592.1, forward strand.
ATTCAGTAAAGTGAGGTTCTTGGAAGATAAATGACTTGTGTGAAAGTCACACAGCTAGAATGAGATTCAAATTCAAGTCCTTCTGACTCTAAATCCACCCTCTTAGCCAGTAAGAAAAAATGTACTCTTTTTCTAAGAAGGACTCTGAGTCATACCATCCAACATACAAGCATGTTTTTGGAAAAAGAGTCATTTTTGTGTATACTCAATAAATTGCAATTATTCTTGTTACTGTCATTGTTTATTCTCCCCACATGTAAAACATCTAACGCACTCTTCCCTGGTCCCCCTCTCTTCCCCTGTGCTCTCCTCTGCCACCCCACCCATACCAACCCACGCCATGGCCCTGACCTCCGGCTCCTAGTTGCCTCAAACACTAACCTTTGAGCAGAGGGACAGCTGCCATGTGTCCTGGTAAAGAGTCAGTAATTCTGAAGCAGACAGATAGTGAAAGAAGGAAATAGTCCTTCTCCCTGCATTAGCGGGAGCAGGTTTTCACTTTTCTTGACAACATCATATAAGGAGGCCCCAGGTTACATGTTTACATACATACTCATGGTCTCGCAATTGTGTAAATTCCTCCCAGCTCTCGGTAAAGTTCGGATGGTTGGCCTAAATTTTGATGGACGTGTGAGTTTTCTCTTATGTCTCCATGGGAATTTTAAAGGAAATTTGAAAGATCCAATTTAGAGACTTTCAGCATTTTGAAAAAATGCACCTTCTAGTCTAAATTACACTGGCTGCATCGTCTTAGTTTTATCACAGGGAATACTGTTTAATCCCAAATTTCAATTCAAATCTATGCTATTGGGCCATAGAACTGAAAAAGTTAACCATGTGTGGGTCCCTTTTATAGGGGCAGAATAATAGCAAAAACAAAGGGATTGGCACCAAACATACTTGGGCTTGAATTGGGTTTGAATGCTGACATCGCCAACTGCGTAGGATGGCGCACCCCTCAACCTCTGTGCACCTCATTTAAGGCATCTATAAATTAGGGCTCATAATACCTACCCTGCAAAGCATAAAGGGGATAATGAAAAGCTACCAGCACATAGCAAACGTCCAGTGGATGCTGGTTACTCCTATTATCACCCCCACACGAGCTGATTCCCCTTCTGAATAACCGTGATTGCCCAGCAAATGCTAACTTGTGGCAAGTCTCGGTACGTGGGTCAGAGTGAGCTCTGTTAGCTGTGTACAAAGATTACAAATTACTTTTCTAATTTACACTTTTCTGCAGCTGAAGAAAATATTTACTGGGCAGATTAAGTAGATTTAAAACAATCGGATTAAAAGGAGCCTGGAGGTTACCGCTCAACCCAGCCAGGGCGAGTTGCCTTGCTCTGAGTATCGGGCTCATGCCAGCGGCTTGACCAACTCGGCGGCAACATGAGGAGGTGTGACTGGAGCTGGGAGAGGGGCTTAAGTGGTTGCGGGGAGCGTTTCTCTCCTTATTCTGTGTTCTTACGGCAGCTTTGGGGACAGGCTCCCCTCGCTAATTCAGACCAACATGCATAAGGAATGCAAAGTTTAAGTGGGAGAACATCTGCTTCTACATCCACGATATAGGAAGTTTAAGTTTCCATTACAGGAAGTGCAATCTTATAAACAGGTCATCTTCCAAAGATGAGACTGTAAGCTGGCCCTTTATAATTCAGAGCAGATTTTCTACTCAAAGTAAGCTTGAGTATGGTCGTCAGCCTCCCAGGTCAGCCACACACGCTAACTTTTCTAACCCAAAGAGCATAAGGTGACACATGCACACCCAACAACGTTAAGTCCAACAAGTCAAGGTGTTTGCGGTCCATATAAAGTTGAATTCTCTTCAGGTACTGATTTTAAAATGATCTGCTTAATGACCACAAAGAATATTATGAAAACGACATGGGTTGCTTCTACCTGCCTGCTGGCACCTTCTAGTCTTAAAGGACACTGGCTGCATTTCCTTAGTTTTGTCACAGGGAATAGTATTTAACCCCAAATTTCCCAAACTGTGTTCCCTAATCCACAGCACAGCATTTCAGAAGATGTAAGTAGTTCTGGAAAAGGGAAAAAAGTGTTACTCGTAAATTGGGGCAACGCAGCATGTCGAAGCCCCCTCCCGGAGTGTCACAACACACATTCAGTTATTGAAGAAACTAAAGTAAAGGAATTTTAGTCAGCTGCTATTAAAACATTCCAAAATATAACATGCTTGGGTTTCATACCACCCTAATCAAAATCCTGAGAATAGCATCCAGTGAGACACCAGCTTGGAAAATGCTTATCTACCTATTTCCACCTATCAGTGTCCATGTCGCATAACACCCACTGTGGAATAGCAGCCCAGTGCACATCATTTCAGGAGCAGTCAGTACCATAATAGTAGAAACAATATACTGTAGCTACATCCCACATAACCTGAACTTTTACAGACGGTCCTGAGAAGGTAATGATTATATCTGACATTGAATTCTGGGAAAAATAAAATTTAAGTTTCTTTGGAAAGGAACCATAACTCTCTCACATGCTGACCGTGATTCAGGCCCAGTGGCTTCCACCTGCTTCTGGAGAATCCTGAATTCAGTGTTTGTCCATAAACAGAGCATTATCCATTTGTCCTAGCACCGCCTGCTGCTGAAAATATCCTCTGATATACAGATAAATTGGCTGCTGCTGGAGTTCTCTTTATCATTCCCTTCCTTTTATTCCCAAGGAAATCGTATGCCTAGTCCTCCTCACTCTGAAAATATGTATAACAAGCCCTGTCCTTCTCAAAGAGTATAAAAGTAAACTTGAGTTAGGGTCCCAAACTCTGAGGGAGCAGGTTCTGAACTAATGAGGTTTCATAGTTGGCCGGTGGTAGAGAAAGGATCCTTTCTCGTGCTGGAATTATGTATTCTGGCTGATCAAGCCCAGGACTTTTTTTCCTGGGAGGAGGGGGGTGTTCACTGTGCAACGCTGATTCCCAGCGGGTACTATTGTTCTGACTCAGAAAGGCCCAGGCCCAGCTCTCATTCGTAGCTTTGGCAAGGCCTGCTGGAGACCAGCAGCTCGCTTGAGCTGATTCGGTTACCTCCCTGGATTCTCAAGTTCATGCTGCTTTCTATGGCACTCGAGAACTGCCGACACCAAAAGGCTTGGTTTCATGTACTTGAACTTGGGTGACACAAATGCCTCAGTGGTGAATCAGTCCTGGAAAGGGGAGGTGGGTAAGGTAGGGAGTGTTTATAGAAGGCATTTCATCACCACTAGTCAAACATGGCTCATTGTTGGTTCAGGAGGTGCTGGTATTTTCCTCTTTGAAGGAGATGCTGCCTGAGCCAAGAGCTTGCAGCCTGGAGCTCAGAGCAGGCGAAGGGCAATGGCCATTTGCACACAGGAAACCCGCAAGACTAGTTGCTTTGGAATGTTGACAATCTCAGGGAAATGTTTTTTTGTCTTTCCTGGGGGTGGTGGGGGGACTGGTAAATCTATGTAGACAGCCTGAGGCTGTCTCTCAGACTTGAGCTGTGCTGGAGAACTTTCTGCCTGGCTTCCTTTAAAAAAAAGCCACCCCAGTTGCAGAACACCAAAGATGAAATCAAAAAAGTTGTAATTTTAGAAATTCAGTACTGTTGGTATCAATGGTAAAAAAGAGTGCAATCAGAAGATGAGAACACGGGACTTCTTTGGCTTGGACACATCACTTAGACCAGTGAGGGAGATTCAGACCCTGCACAGCAGTGTCCCCTAAAAGCCGACACCCTACAGGTGAGGAGAGGGCGCCCCCACGTCCCCAGTGGCCCCCTAGCCTCGGGAAGCGGAAGTCATCCGAAGCAGCCTGTGGCCACTCTGAGGGTGTGCTGTATTGAAGACCAGGTGAGGGGGAGGTTCTGAAGAATATCACATTTACAGAAACCCAAGCCTGGCCAAGCCAAGAAACACACACCAAAAGGAAATATTTTAAGAAAATAAACAAAGCTACTGAGTCAAACGCACCAAGCAGGAAAGTGGAATAAAAGATGATCTGAGGCCTGAGGTTTGGACATTTTGAAGCCACACATGTAACGGGCCAGCCCAAGAACGTGAGGAGGTCTACAGCTGTGCAAGCGCCGAGGAAGCCTGCTCCCGTCGGGGGCTCCCGGGCCGGGCGGCGCGGGGCAAGCCCACCCAGCCGGCTCACGGTGTCTGCTCTCAGCCCGAGTCCAGCCTTGAGCGCCGAGGAAACAGGGCTCCTCCGAGAGGACCGACCCTACCAACTGAGTAGTTCCCTGCTGTCTATACCTTAGTGGCCTAAATTTGTCATCCCCAGAGGGTATCTCAGTGTGGTAACAGAAAGTTCGGCTATCAAAACTTCTAACCAAGAACCTGCCCCATCAATATTGTGCTGTCTTCAGAATCCTGAAACTCTGGAACTGAAATTAGTTTGGCTGAATTGGTCTTGTTCCCAAGAGTTTAAACTCTGTGCAATGAGATACAAATTCGACCCATTTTAGGATCCATTATACATGTAATGAATAGGGTGAGAGTCCAGTCAAGGAGTTGAGTGTTGGTGGTACTGAATTCCGAGTCCACGACACCTTCTTTGGGGACATTCAAACCAACAATTTGCAGAGCCACAACAGAATGGCTTTCACCAGGATGTGCTGTAACTCCAATCTTTGACTTTATGAGGCGGTCAATGCAAGCACAAATCCAATGCTCTGAATGTGCTGTAGAACTATTGTCAAGAATGTAACCATATCAGATCACAAGTGAGACTATTATTTTTATGATTACACATCAGAAAACCTGTGTCTCTTGAGGAATGAGTGTGCTTCCTCCATTCTGTTGATGAAGCTTGCCAGGTTTCCCTTGGCTGGGGTTCCCAGGAGTTCTTCCCTAAATGTCACGATCATAACTCCATCATTTCTCAGGAGCGACTCATTTTCTGCACCCTCCTGTACTTAGTCCTGCTTTTCTTAGGCATGTGTGTGTATTTAGACAGAAACCTTCTTCAGATACCTTCCCAGGAGTAATGTCCACTACCCACCTCCAAATTTTGAAGATATAATTTTTTTTACAGAGAAAGGGGTGGCATAATTCATATCATGAGGCAATAACTCTTGCACTGGTCCTTGTCTCTAGGAGAGATTGGTTGGGAAAGGAGAAACAGCATCAGACTGTTGGTTAGAAGCCATATTAATGTATTTTTGGAGAAGTACAAAGAGGTCTGAACCTGGACCAGGGGTGACAGAGTACTGGGTGGGCTTTGCATGATAAAATACAAAGTGTTGGGGAGAATTGCTGGGGTGCAGTACTGTTGGGAAAGGGGGTGCAAAAAGGGCAGAAAAATGTAGCAGGAAGTGGGAATCCTAATTGGCAGATATGTCCACAAAATTTTTTTTGAATAGGCACTTTTATACTCCATTGAAATAACCTAATGAATTGAGCTGGATGGTAGTTCTGATCACCATTATTTTATTACCAAAATCACCTCTTTTGATTTGTATGTTAGGGAGGGGGCTGGTCAAGAGGGCCAGGAAGCGACAGGATTCAGGGAGAAAGGACGGGGTTCCCTGTTTGGTTAAGATGAGCTAAAACATTTTTTAAAAACTGGCGATGTAAAGCATGAAAAAGAGAATGCAGCATAAGCAGGTAATTAGAGTCAGTGCTCTTTGGCAGAAACCTGAGGACTT
>JAQZBX010022593.1:0-31435 GCA_029593785.1 Cabassous unicinctus
CAATAACATTGATTTGTTAAAAAAAAAAAAAAGAAACCAAATGTAGATCAAAAGACAGGAAGATCAAGAGTGGTGTTGGTTGTGGGGATGTTTGTAATAGGCAGGTCATGCTAGACTTCATTAGGTAAGTAACTTTTGAATGCAAACTGGAAAGCAACAAGGGAATGAGTCCTATAGATATTTGGGGAAAACAATCTAATAAATGGAAATTAGTAGTGCAACAGCCCCAGGCAGGACTGTTGCTCTGAATTGATTCAGTTGAATTTTAAATTTATTTCTGGGTGGAGGTCAGGTAAAACACAATGGGAAATAAGGACATAATGCATGAGAGAATATAGTTTGTTACTCACAGATCCCAGGGTGAGAGGGGAGCCAAGAGAGTTTATTGGGAAGCATGATCTGCTCAGGTAGTTCAACGAGCAAGTAGGGGGCAGACAAGCACAGCAAGAGGGACCTGTGGGCTTTTGCCTTTATTGTGGTCCAGGGGTGGAGTTTAGCAAATTATTTGTGAGAATAAAGGATTGGGTAGTTTAGAGAAAACACAAAAGGAAAGGGAAAGGGTCTAGGGGCTGAGGGAAGTCAGTGCATGGTTTTGAGCAGAGGAGTGACATGATCTGACTTATACATATGATTCTGACTACTCATGAGTATAGTCAAGGGTGAAAACATGGAGATAAATTAAATATTTTATATATCCAAGTGACTATACAGTTGTCTCAGAACATGTAGCAGTGGAGATGGTGAGAGGTAGCAATATTCTGGATACATTTTGAGGTATAGCCAACAGGAATCTTCATGGACTAGATGTAGATACTGTGTGTGGGAAAGAGCACTTATGGGTTACCCAAAGCTTTGGGCCTGTGGGATTGAAGCATATCATTACCATCAAAATAGATGAGGAAATATGTACCTGAACAGGTGTGGAATGGGGACAGTTCAGAAGAGAGGTTCAAACTAAATACATCTCATAAGTCTGAGAGCTATTCAGGTGAAAAGGTCACATAGGCATTTGGCTATGTTATATATATAATCTTTTGGAATAGATAGACACACAACCCAATGGGAAAAACGTGCAAAAGTCATGGACAGGCAGTTAATAGAAAATACAGATGATGAATAAGCATATCAAATGATACTCTGTATCATTAATAATTAAAGGAATTAAATTCAAGCCATTAAATAGTATTCCAAACTTGCAATTTTGACAAATATTAAAAAAGAGCAAACTTATCAGGTTTTGATGACATATGGAGCAAAATGAATTCTGAAGCACTAGTGGTAGGAGGATATATTCATATAATTGCTTTGAAAACCATTTAGGAATTAAATAATAAATATTTTATGATCTATTTATTTCTGTCCTACATGATTACTGTAAAATAATTTTTGTTTTCACAAAGAGACTTGTCCAAATAAACTAATTGAATCCTTGTTTCTACTAGCAGAATAATGAAAAAAGGAAATAAAACCTGAATTAAGTAAATGGGGATAGTAAAAGCAAGATATTTACTAAAATAAAATTTACTATATTATAGCTCTGTAGGGGAGGCATGAGGAGCCCATCAGTGGTTTAAGTTGTTGATGTAGATTTCCTATATGCAGTGATAATAAGTTGTGATTTTATTTAATTTTTAAATTGTAAATATTTATTAGATATATACTTGTGTGCATAATATATTTCATAATAAGAATTAAAACAATTTTAAAATTGTCAAAGAAATAACAGATATATGATGAAATGATCACTTCCATAATTAATCCATAGATAATTTAAAACAACAATAAAATATAACTTCATTCAAATATAAGAAGAAATGATTTATTACATAACAAATCCATAGATAACAATTGTAAACAAACAGGAAATATTACTTTTTCAGTGTGATAAAGTATGTGTATGCTCCAGACAGATACCAAAGACAAAAACTATACATATAAAATGTATGAGTTTTACATATGAAAACAAACATTTCTCTAATAGGAAATGTTATTTAAATGTTAGGTGAGTATTTTGGAATATCAGAAACAGTGGGGGAACATTAAGAGGGTTTGGGCTTTATTACTGGATAGCTGACTCTGCCACCAGAAGCTGGAACAACTACTTCTTAAAGGTAAAGTTGAATTCCAAGGACATACAAAGGATAGAAGCTTGGAGGAAGACCTTTGGTGGGAAACCAAGGGATCTTCCTTATATAAAGGGGGCTAATAAATTGAGTTAATCTGCTGTCTGTAGTTAATCTTTTATTGGAAGCTGTGAGTGTGGGAAAGAAGAGGGCAAAGAGCGAAGTATCACTACTGAAAAATGAGACAAAGTATCTCCTGGCTCTGTGGACCTAACATGTCCCCAATATTCCTATGGAGAACAAGATTCAAGTCATGAATCATAGGTACCAGTTTACAAATGGAATCCCAACCAGCTACTAGGAAAATGTTATAAAGCTGCTAGACAGAAAGGGTAAGAGAGCTAGCACTTAATGTGCAATTTGTTTGCATGGGTATGTGTGGAAGTGATAGAGATTGTGAAGCCATGTGTATGGTGTGTCATCTGAAAACAAACCCAGTCACAACAGAACCATTCAGCAAATGACTGTTTTATTATTTACACATTACAAACGATCCAAGAGAGCAGAGAAAGGGATCCCATCATGACTGGTCTCCCAGGGAGGTCAACTGCTCACTTCAGCATGGGTAGATGGCAGCTCCACATGAACCACCTTAACCTGTGGTACCATAGGGCAGGATATTTATATAACTCAAGGGAAAAGTCTCAGCCACTTTGAGTTCCCACACTGAAAAGCAGCTAAAAGTGCTTGTCCCTGGTTTGAAAGGCATAGTCAGGTCCATCAGTCCCTTCTATTCAAACCTATATGTGGTGCTGGAGTTTGAAGTTGTACTTCCAGAGACTGGAGAATTTGGGCTGTCCATGTGCCAGCTGGGCCCAGAATCATGGTAGAGCTGCAACTCCTAATCTACAGCTCAATGGACTCACCCAAGACACCTGGTGAGGAGACGATGATGGACAATGGCCATCCCAGGGAATGGAGAGAGCCTGAAGCTGCAGGCAGGATAATCCCATCCATCTTATCCATGAGATATAAGCCCCCTCTCACTTGGAGGTGGAGTAGACATCACCATCCCAGACTCCTCAGGATTGGCGGAAGAACTATGGACTACAGTGGACTTACTGGTATTCTGTTATAGGCATTGTGATTCAAGCAATGGAAGAAATTACAACATTAATATGGAGCCAGTGGCTGCTTGACACTTTTGAGGCAGGGGGAGGGAAAAGCAGTTGTAATACAGGGGCTTTTTTGGGACTTGGGAATTGTCCTGAGTTGCATTGCAACTACAGATATAGGCCATTTTACCTCAGCCTATAACATCCAGAACTTTGTGGAAGAAAGTGTTGTCTACAATGTGAACTGTGGTCCATGCTTAGTGGCAAAGCCTAAGATGTGTATATCCATTGCAGGTGATATGCCACACTAATGAAAGAAGTTTATGTGGGAGATTTTGGGAGGTGTGGCAGGTGGGGAACATTGGAATGCCTATAATTTTTGTGTAATATTTATGTAATCTAAGCATCTTTTAAAAAAGAAAAAAAGAAAAAAAGGAAAAAAACAAAGTCCAGGTTTCAACAAAAAGTTACAATACCTAGAAAGAATCAGGAAGTGATGGCCCAGGAAAAGGATAGTCTGTGGACATAAATGTCAAATGAAATGAAGTTAAAGAATAATTTATGGACTGTGTAACAATGATTTTGGTGGCAGATGAAGATTGTGCTTAGTTTAAATATAAGACTGTTCTTTTACAAAGAGTTAAGAATATAGTGATAGACAGGAAAATTACAACTAATGTAACTTATGGATGATAGTTAACAGTAATATTGTAATATTTTTGCAGCAATGGCAGAGAAGATATATCAATTCTAAGGGACAAAAACAGGGCAATTAAGGAGGTATGGGATTTTTCCTTTTGAAGTAATGAAAACGTAGTAAAATAGACTGAGGTGATGACAGTGCAACTCTGTGATGAAAATGAGAGTCAATGAATGTACAAGTTGAGTGGATTGTACAAAGCATGAGACTGTATAACACAATGAATCCTGTGGTGGAAGATGGACAACTTTAAACAGAATATATAATAAAATATTCTCTCATGAACTATAACAAACATATAATACTAATATAGGGTGTTAATGATCAGATGGGTTGGGGGAAAATACACCAAATACTATAGTTAGTAGTAATATTTTTGCAAAGCTTTTTCATAGTTTGTAATCTATGTTTCACAAAAATGCAAGATGTTGGTGGTGGTGTGTCAGCTGCAAAGTTTCATATGGATATCTAATAATTTATAACATCGGAGTCCCAATGAATAATTAGGGTGGAACTGAACACAGATTCTGTCATTATTTAACATTAAGGGGCTCAGCAGTGGTGAGGTAGTAAACCAGAGTCAGTCAAAAGGATTTGGGATAAGAGTATACAGAACAATGGTCAGATACAAGGTCTTTCGTATGGATAATTATCAGAGGTGGGTGGAGTGATCACCATCCCAATAGTAAGTATACACAAGAGTGAGGTTAAGTCTAGAGTAAACATAAATGAAGGGTGGGGTATCTAGCCAGCTTCAGTAATTTTAGGTATTTAACTTTCTATATTATATAATCTTAAGGCATCTACATAATGATTTAATAGTCATAATAATTTGTTAGTTCTTAAACCTCGGTTACAATGTATCACGCAAAATGCCACCAACATAGGAAGCAATGATCAGTGGAAAAGAGACTCCCGTGGCATGTTAAGTGAACACAGAAGTGTGTTTTAGATTGCTACATATATTATGTATTTCCAAAGTATCAAAAAAAATATTTCTATTCCACATCCAATAAAAGAAATGGCTTTATTCACCATGAGGAAATTGACTAACATTTTCACCTGACGACTGAAGAATAGCAGGCATCCAAGAATGACAACACACAGAGAAAATAGTACATGGAGATGTGGATCTGGGAATCCCCATGACCAATAAATCCAGTCCCAAATTTCCTATCAGAGTAAAAAGATAGGATGCCAAAAATAGAAAAAACAGGGAGACTTTCGGCTCAATATTATCTGTGAAGCCCCTTGTTATAAACATGTTGATTTCAATCACATTTTTCAACTGAATACTGTATGGCTCCCAATATGATGGCAATTCTGACATTTCAACTTCTATTTATTGGTCCCGAATGCAATATCGCTTGAAGTTGTGCCTACCCAATTATATCCTCCTGTTTGTTTCTTCAAGAGGAAATGTGACCTAGGAAGTGATGAGGTAAGCAAAAATTAAGAATATGGGACCAATTGGATGCACTTTCCTATATCAAATAAATGAAGAAATTATTTCATACACTTTTTGGCTAAATGTATCCTGCAAAATAAAGTGCCCAAAATTGTAATTTATGTAGTTTATTTCACATCACATGATTTTACTAAATTAAAATGAAGAACAGAGTGAAATTATTTAATTTAAAATGTTTCCAGATGACTTAAAAATGGGAAGAGTTAGATTTACTTTTCAGCTTGTCTCACAGGTCGTTCTTTTCACTCCAGATATTTTGGGCTTTTTCCTGGCAATAAACCCATTCCAGTATTCCTTCAGAAGCAGTAAGGAAACGGCAGCAAATAGTACATCTTGTGTGCCATGAGAAAGAGTACAATACCTGTTTTCTAAGTTCCTTTCATGAAATACATATCAAAGCTTGTGGTACTGTTATTAAATTTCAAATTTTAACTTTATGACAATATACTGTATTTCTCTATTCATATGCTCACTATCCCTATAATGTCTTTATTTGTATTTTCAAGACATATTGCTGTCAAGGAGGAATCATGACCATTTCATTAATATTTTATATTTGCTTATGCAATCTATAAAATAACTACAAGTTTACTTTCAACTAATGATAAATAAAAATAGTTTATAGAAGCTATTGCTGAAAGAATTTTGCCACAACTAAATTTTAATTTTTGCTATTTTTCCATATACAATCAAATTGTTTTTCATTCAGTGGGTTGTGAACAGAGAATAGTCCTTGAGAAAAAAAAACATAAGGGAGGAATTTCAGCATTGTAAACTTCAGTTTTCCTTCATCCTGCCATAGACCAAAATGTTGACCCATTTTTAATTAATTAGCAGCTATATTTTCTTGGGTTTAGAAGTGTAGCATTTGCCTTGAATTAGACTGTGTTTCATTTGGTGACATAGAATGATTTCTCTCCGTGACATGAAATATGCTAAAATTTTGTCATATTGAGCATTTCACATATCACATGGAGAATGAGTGAAACAAGTTAAAATCACTGAAATCAGAAGAAAACCACATGGCTTATTTTCTCAGAAAGGCTCATACGGAATTTAGTGAAAGATTTTTCAATACATAGTATGAATAGTTTCATAAATTTTGATTTATAAAACCAAAAACTCTCATTTAACCATTTCAGAATTCTGTAGTAAAAATACATAATTCAGTTAAATTTCCATATTTATCTAAATTTTTAGAATTTTCCCATGTCTTTTAAAACACATACAAATTTTAATATTTTAATTTAGTTTAAATAGCTATGAGGATAATAGCAATATAAATATGCATTGATACCTTTTAGTGATAACAAAAATATATTTCTGTTACAAAATTTATTCATTCTCTTTCTCTCTTCCCCCACATTTTCCCTTTTCTCTATCATTCTCTCTCTTTCTTTCTCTATCTCCTTCTGTCTCTCTCCATTTCATCCCTCACTGTGGGCTCCCTTCTACAAGAATGTATGGGATATTTTCAGAAATATCTGCTGGAGAAGTCAAGGACAAAACAAGAACTAGGAGGAAAGCAGGAAGCACAGTGAGAGGAAATAAAAATATGCAAGCAAATTTTCCAGAATGCTATCAATAAGTAGTCTACTAAAGAAATTCACCACATAATTCATCTTGACAAACATATCACAGAAATTTGAGCAACATAACAGTTTTACACTTCACTAGAATGTTTGAGACAAAGCAATTGTGGAAAATGAAGAGTTTCTAAAACCCTCTATTAAATCTCAATTGAACTTCATTTGAATGTAGAGTTGGAAAAGTAACTTTATCCTTCCAAACCAATTAACTAAGATTGACAAGGTTCAAATTCAACTTTTTGAGCATGATTTCATGTAAAGTGCTTTTATATAAGATTCATTAAAATATTTTTATTATGTTAAATTTATTTATATTAAAATTTTTGAAGGATGTGTACTATTGAAATATAAATTCCAATTAATTTATCTAAAACAAAATAGAGTTATGAATTGCTTTTTCTTTCATGAAAGCTGTGAGTAATGAATGAGCTCCAAATGAGAATCTAATAATTTTCTCTTTAAGTTGTTCATATTCTATTCATATGGCACTGAAATATGATTCTATTGAGATTAAACCTAATGAATCACAGCATTTTGTGTAATTCCAAAAAATCCATCTCTGTCACCACATTCTGTTCTTCGACATGTCCTGACATTGTTAACAAAACAATATTCTGGGATCTCTTGGTGTCTCAAATCTTGTTTGGAGATCCAGATGTTGGTTTAAAATGAAGGTATATCTTACAGTAAAAAAGTTCCAGGAAAGAAATTCTCTACATATTTATAAGGACTTGGAGAAATAATAGACAAAATGTATGGGATTTTGCTTATTTATACAATCTGCTCTTCAAACAGGTATTTCTGTTAACTAGTATTTAATTATTATTAAATTTTTTGCATCTATGTATGGCTGATTTCACTTTAAGAAGAAATAGAGGCTAAAAAGAAAAATACACAGACCCGTGATTTAAGAAAACAAACCCAGTGATCAATCTGGAAGACTCAAATAAAATCACATCCTCAACTCATGAACTGAGAAAACTAAGTAGCAGATTTCCATGAAAATACTTATACAAACATTGAAGTTGTAAGAAAGGAAAGCTATGAGAGAAGCTACCACATATTATTAACCAGTTACTAAGGGTTAGGAGTTTTGGTAGATCATCTTATTTAATGAAGATCATCTTATTTAGTTTACATAGCAACATGCAAATTAAATAATGCACTATAGTCTTTTACCTGAGAAAACTGGTGCACTTTGATATTAATTTGACCAAAGCCACACAATTGATTACTAGCAGGGCCAGCATTCAAGCCATGATATCTCAGATGCTACACACTAAATTATTTCCAATCTACCATATTCCAATCCTATTGTGTCATGTCAAATTTCTAGAATTTTATACTCCAGTAACAATGCAAAATAATATTCTCACATATTTAAATTATTTTTAAAGCCATCAAAATTTAAATTGAACATGAGTTAAAACAAACAAACAAAAAACCTAAAGTGGACTCAAGATAAATTAACAAAGTTGTAAAATAAGTTTAAAATATATTTATATTCCTCTATCGGAAATAAAATCTCCAATTGTCATATACACAATGGAAAGTGGTAAGGTAATAACCTTTCCATTTAAATTTTAACTAATTTTAAAATATAGACCTTTATTTCTACTGTCCCTAATCTAAGTATTAACTTCAAGCAAGAATAATAAACAAATTACTCATTTCTCCTCTATAGGTCACTTCCTATTTACCCTTCTATATTCCCTGGAAGGGATGAGGTTCATATTTTAATATATCTCTAGAACACCTGATCTCTAATTTCAACATGTAATTATATACTCTATTTTGAGATACAGGCCCACAGTCTCTAAATTATTGTGGAAGTGATGATAAACCTTTCCTTTTACCTGGGAAATACATTGTTCACTCAATTAAAGTAAGCTATGAAATTATACTTTTGAATTCTTCTACAAGTAGTTCAAGTACTTCTTGAAGTGCACAGGAGATGTCCAAGAAGAAAACAAACTCCCTTCTGGGACAGAAAAGCAATGAAATGATTTTTTTTCCCATAAGACACAAGGTAATGTTTCTGGAACATCAAACTACATGATAAAATAAAAATGAATGCATGAATGCAGTTGGCCACATAAATAATGAAACTCAGTGGAAATTCATATGTCATAGGAGAGCCAAGTAATCTAATCTTAGTCTCAGTTTGAAGCTTATTAGTTATTTGCTATTAAATTGCTCTAATGAGACTTTTTCTTTTAATTTTCTATTATTTTTTTTAGAGAGCAAGCTCTATTCTCTTCATGGACCCCCTCTACATAGGTTTTCCTCCATAGCAGTTATCACCATTCATACACATATACTTGGTTGATTACTGCCCCCCTCACCTAGCAATAGAATGTCACTCTTGTTAGATGGGTCTCCTCCCATTTCCTCAAACTGCACGGCCCACCAGCTGCACAGGCCATTTGCACGGGTGTTCCCTTTTTGGAACACTTTTTATTCTCGAAAATGTATAACTGTTCCCCATTCTAGTCTTTGATCAAAGGCCAACTTTATACTGAGGCCTCTCCTGACCACACTATATCCAGTAACTTTGTCATGCCCTTGCCCCCACATCTCTCACCCACTAGCCTTCATTAGGTTATTTTAAATACTACTTATCATGTTCTAACATGGCATATCACTCATTTCTGCATATTTTTCTGTATGTGTCAGCTGGAATATAAGGCCCAAAAAGACAAAGATCTTCTATTGTTGTTATATTGTGTACATATTATCTGGTAATTGTAGATATGCAATAAATTATTTACTGAATAAATGAATCAAATGAAGTAGCATAATGAACAAAACACATGTAAATATTTCAGTAATCCAGCAGTAAAACGCTTTCTGCAAGTTTATTAACTTTGAATAACATATATGATCATAACAAATTTGCAGAACATTTGCAACTTTCTTTCACAGCATCTATGAGTCATTTATAAAAATTTATTATAATTAATACATAATTTTTTTTAAATTTTCAAAGTTTAAACTATATGAGCTACATTATCTGAAAATAATATATTTCTGAAATAATATTTAAAATATAAAAATGGCATGTTCTATCAATTCAAATGTTCAAAATAAATAAAATGAAAAATGTGACAAGTTATTCTTTGTTAAGTAGAAATTAAAACATTTAACTCTATAATATTTATATAATAAAAGACAATATGAATAATGACGATGTTTCAGCAGGGCCTCAGCTGAAAACTGAATTGTATATGTGCAGATGGAGAATCATAGCACTGCATGTAAGATAGACTGGTCATCAAATGAATAATGGAAATATTAAATTCCTTTTTTATCAAACAGGAAAAAACAGTAATCTGTTATCTCTTTGTGCTAGAAAAAAACAATGAATTTAATCTAAAAAGTGGGAAAATGCTAAAACTAGAATAACAATGAATAAAACACAAATAAAATTGAATAACAATTATCAAAAAGGAAATAAAGTAAAGAGCCATTTTTCAAATTAAGCCACACAGAACAAGATTAATACAAATATGAGAAAATATAATGAGGTAGTGTTTCAAGCCAGATAGGCATTTAAACCAGAAGATATTGAATACCTGTGATCAGATTTTGGATCCTGCAATGAAGGTGTAAGTGGTACAAGAATTTCCCTGCTATCATAAATAACTGTAAACCTGAACAAAATGCAGATGAAAAGTGTTGTCAGGCATTTGAAAGAGACATAACCTGAAATAATGGAAATATATGAGAAGGAACTCATATTTAACCTACCTTTCTGGACTGTTACTGACTTAGGAGTTATAGAGTAGAAACAGAGTATAAAGGTCTTGCATAGTGGAGTTTCCACCATTAAAGAATTAAGAAAAGAGAAAATAGGTATGGAAAGTAGATGCCCAAATATTGATCCTAGGTCTCTGCAGGGCCTCAGCTGAAGACTGAATTGTATATGTGCAGATGGAGAATCAAAAGGCCAAGTGAGACTGCTATGACTGAGACCAGTACATCCAAACTAGAGTTCATGAAGGGGTAGGAGAAGCTGAATTAATGGCCCAGCCACTATCATGAAGATATTTGATTAATTTAGTCATGAAGTTAAGGCAAGAAAACAAAACAAAGAAAGCAAAAAAAAAAAAAAAAAAATTCAAAATAAGGAGAATACCCTGTAGTAAATACCATGCCCTAAGATAGAAAAAGAATGATATGGATCATCCTTAACAAAGAATGATATAAAGCCTGAGAGTTTCAAAACCCATTGCCGGTAATTTATTGTCAGCCAGAATAAAACACAATACCCCATATCAAAAGACAACACAATCCAGGCTCCCAACAATGAGTCATACACAAAGTACAGTATATTACAAAAATAACTAAAATAGCACAACAAAATGTGAACCACATCAAAGAAAAATTTAATAGAAAAAGATTTTAAGATGAACCCAAAGTTTCAATTAACAGCAAAGGAATTTGAAACAGTTTTGAACATATGCTTAATGACTCAAGGAAGAGATGTTACAATGAGAAAATATGTGAGAAATCAAAGCAGGAAAAAAACTGTAGACTAAAATAAATATGAATGACATAGACATTCTAGAAAAGAAAAAGAAAATATACGATAATGACAAGTTTGCCAGAAGGACTCAACAGCAGATTATTAAAGACGTAAACAGTATACTTTAAAACAGATTATTAAATGATTATTATTTAAAATTATTAAATGATTTTTCACCAAGGAGCCAAGGGGCAAACAACAAAAACAAGAACAAAACTGTTTACGTAAAAAATAAGAAAACCTAAGCAGATTAGAGAACATGAAAAAATTCAGTTAAATTTTATAAAATTTGAAGAAAAACATACACTTACAGATCTAACGTCCAAACAAAATAAATCCTATATGCCAACACCTCTCACCTCCAAAGCACACACAGAGAAGCACATCACAATCAAGCTACAGAAAGTGAAATATACAAGAAACATTTCAAAAATGTCATCATGGGGATGGGAAAATACGTAACTTGACTAGATGGGGATTGGAGGGGGAAATTTGAGGGTACTGAGAAAGGGGATCATATCAGTTATGGATGACTTCCCAAAAGTAACAACAATATTACAAAAGAAAACACTGTGCAAAACGTGGGAAGGCAGAATGAAAAATAATTCTATATCTACTGAAAATATTTGTGATACTCAAGTGTGATATGGAGACTTTTAAGATAAAGGAGAACTCAGATCATTAGTTGCCAAAAGTCCTGTGGTTTAAGAAAAGCTAATAGAAGTTCTCCATGCAAAAGAAAAAGGTATCAGCGGAAAAATTGAATCTACAAAAATAAATGAAGTCTGCAAAGTATGAGATATATGTGAATTCTTTAAAAGAAAGTGTACATCAAAAATAATAGCATTGCATTTTCAGGATTGTAAAATGTGGGAGTAAATTATTTGGAAACAAAGACTGATATGAAAAGGAGCAGCTGAAATTTGAAATTGTTAAGGTTCCTACATTTTATATGAAGAGGTATAATAGTTTATTTTTTTTTAACTAGAAAAGTAATAGTTTATAGAAAAATCATGCAGGAAGTACAGAGATCCCATATATCTCCGCACAAGCACAGTTATTTCTATTGTTAACACTTTGCATCAGTTGTTGCTTTTGTTATAATTTTTCAAACAATATTATTATTAATAAACTATTATTTAACTGTGATCCATGGAATACTTTAAGGCACACTGTGGTGTTGTACAGTTGAATGTTTTTTTTTTAAATTTAATCCATAACATATAAAACCTAAAAGTTTGAATTTTAAATATATGCAGATACAGAATTCATTGGTGTTGATATTCACCTTGTGCTAATATCACCACCATCCACTAACAAAAATTCTTTATCAACTTAAAGAGAGATTCTGAGGACACAAAGCATTAATTCCCCACTCATTACACCCAACCCTGTCCCTGGTATCTTGTTTCTGACTCTATGAATTTGCATTCATAATTCATAATTATTTCTTATCAGATCATATACTGTATGTCCTTTTGGGTTTTGCTTATTTCACTCAAAGAGAAGTCATTAAGTTCTACATAGTGGTGCATGTATTATAACTTAATTTATTTTTTTCTTTCTTTTAAGTAAATTTTATTTCAACTTCAATTAATAAAATAACAGCCAAAGGCAGCTTAAAAATTTATGGAAGTATTACTTTAAAAAATTCTGTCCAGGCACAATTATCTTATTTAACCCTAAAAACAAATCCTATCATTTCTCCAGTGTTCAGCAAGATACATAAATGATCAAAGAATGGTTAAATGGTATGATCACGGTCTCCTTGTTAATGAAGAAAAATGTGCTTAACCATATTTATTTCTCAAAACTTTATAACTCATACACTTTGTTTTACCTTTATCGTTGATATTATACCTTCTTTACTTTTGCTACAAATATATTAAAATATTAATGTTAATAATAATCTAAGTGGCATTAGTTGCATTTTTCCCATATATCACCATATTCTTAACACCTTGTAGTAGAGCATTCTTGTACTTGTATTAATAACCACAATCCTTATCTACCACCAAAATCATGGTTACACAGTCCCTAGATTATCCTCTAGCTATCTTTCAGTTAATAATAGCCTCCCTAGACTATCACTTTCAGCCACAATTATATCTGAAAGTCAACGAGTTTGTTATATTCATTATAATGTGCTAGCACCAACTCTATCTATCACTACATATTTACAATCAACCTTTTTAAACATTCTGCATATATTCAGCATCAGTACCTCCTTCTCAACTTATGTTCTTTCTCCTACTAACCTATACTCAATAGTTTATAAAGAACTTTGATGCACAAATATTTTAGTATTTAAGAAGTCCCATTTATCTATTTGTTTCTTTGGTTCTGGGCTTTTGGTGTAAATGCATTGCCAAACACAAGATCCCCCAGAGGTTTCCCGTTGTTTCCTTCTAGGAATTTTATTAGTATTCTACCTTCTAAAGCAAGTATTCTGAATTGGCTTAGCTTAGAACAATGGGAATTTATTGGTTCATAGGATTAAGGCTGACAAAAATAAAAAGTTTAGGCATCAGAAAACCAATGCTATCTCTCCAAATCCTATGGTGTTCTCAGTCTCGCCATCATTGATCTTTCATCCCTGGCTTTTCTGTCATGCGGCAAATGTGCATGGAGATGTCATTCTCCTTTGTACCTGGGTCCCAGTGATTTCCAGCTACTTCTGTGACTTTCTCTCTTCATCTGAATTTCATTCTGCTTATAAAGGACTATAGCAATCTTTCACATCGCAAACCTATTAAGTACACCATACCTAATCTAAAATAATATCTTCAAAAGGTCTTATTTAAAATGGAAATGGAGTGAAAAAGCTGGGGAGGAATTCTGGGAAGATGGAGGATTTGAGAGGCTGAGGGATCACTTCTCTCCCAGAAAAGTAGAGGAAATGTGGAGACTGTCTGGAGGGCTGCTTTTTGGCTCGGGAAATGAGGGAATGTTAGAGACCACCCAGAAGAGAGAGGGAAAAGAGAAAAGAGATTCTGTTGGCTCAAAAATCCCATGAGTACAGCTTCCAAAGACAGACAGAGTGAGGGAGGGTGAGGCTAAGTAAGGGTGGAGAGAGCTTCTGAGAAAGTTTGTGAGGCTTAGCCAGCATTAAGGATAGAGTTTCTGCACTGGCCACCCACTGGAGGGGTTACTCTGAATGTAATCTACCCTAGCACCTGGGGTCTGAGCTGAGAGATCTTCCAAGAGTATCATCTGCTGCTTAGATGAGAAAAGTGCACAGAAAGGGAAAATAATAAATTAATAAAAGAGGCAAGCAAGTGCCTTTACTGCCACCCTCTCCAAGGCCCTTGGAAACTGACCTGCATCAGATTACTTGGTCCTTAGCCCTAGTCTGAGCAGTTAAACAGGGGTAATCCTAAATATCTAGAACAATTTGAATCAAGACTCAAAGAAGAGTAGTAGCACACATCTACTTAACAGTAAATCCCTAGGAAATAGAGAGAAACTTAACATCAGAGTAAACTCAGCATCAGAATCAGATGCATAGATATTGGCAAAAATTACAAACCAGACAAAAAAAGAGGGAGATATAACTCAAGCATAGATAAAATCTAAACTTCAGACAAGACTCAGGACTTGAACATCTAATCAATGAAGTTCATACAAATCTTTACATCAAATCATGGAGTTGAAGGACAACATGTCTGAAAATATAAAAGACATTAAAAGGCACTGGGTGAGCACAAATAAAAAATTGAAATCTTGGATAGAAAAATTACATCTTATAGGAATGAAATACAAAATAAGTGAGAATGAAAATAAAATTGAAGCACAAAAGAGCAGTTATAAATCCATGGAAGAAAGAATCAGTGATGTAGAGGAAAGTACAACTGAAATTGAAAAGAGAAAAAGAGAGAAAAAAGAATGGGGAAATTGAGCAGGACCTCAGGGAGTTGAATGATAACACAAAGTGCACCAACATACGTGTTATGGAAGTTTCAGAAGGAGAAAAGAAGGAAAAAGGGGCAGAAAGACTATTTGAGGAAATAATGGCTGAAAATTCATGAAGTCTCATAAAAGATACGAATATATTTGTTCAGGAAGCACAGCATACTCCAATTACAATAAATCTAAGTAAACTTTCCCCAAGACACATAATATTTAGAATGCCAAACATCAGAGATAAAGAGAAAATTCTGAAAGCAGCAAGGGAAGAGTGAAAGTTCACATGCAGAGGATGTAGTGTGGATTTCTCTTCAGAAACCATGAAGGCAAGAAGGCAGTATGATATAATTGATATGATTTAGGTACTGAAAGAGAAAAACTACCAGCCAAGAACTCTTTATTTGTAAAAAGTGTCTTTCAAATATAAAAGTGAGGTTAAATATACACAGATAAACAGAAATTAAGAGAGTTTCTAAACAAGAATCCAGCTCTGGAAGAAACATACTAAATAGAGTTCTGCAGCTAGAAAAGGAAAGATAAGAGAGAGAGGTTTGGAGGAGAATATAGAAGTGAATACTATCAGAAAGGGTGTATTAGTATGCCAAAGAGCTGCACATTTAAAATACCAGAAATCTGTTTACATTTATAAAGGTTATTTATTTAGGGTAAAAGCTTACAGTTACAAGGCCATAAACAGTCTGGCTTAAAGGTCCTTTGTCACCAAAAGTCAGTTAACATGTGTTGAAGCAAGATAGTTGCCAGTCTCTAGTTGGTCTCTACTTTTCTCCCTTGTGCTACCTCTTCTTGATGATCCATGGACCCAGCGTCTAGTGACTTCATACTTAAGTGACCCTGTAATTCTCTCTCTCCTGGTATAGGCTTGTTTCTTTATGAGACTTCTATATCAAATTCAGCTGTTTGAGCCTTCTCCATTCTGCCACATATTAGGATAAAAAATGACAGAGTTCTCTTTTCCTGTCTGTCTGTGAGAGTGTCCTTTTATATCAGACCTAGCAAGGGTTCAGGGACTCAACCCTGAGTCATGCCCACTGATATAGTCAAATCAAAAGCCCTAATCATAACAGGTAATCTAATCAAAGACACCTCAGCTTAATTTAATGTACTCAAAGTGCATCATACAAGAGAGGAATAGATTACTTAACAAACATAATCTTCCTCTTTTGGGATTCATAAAATAATCTCAAACTGCCACAAAAGGTAACTAAAAAGGTAAAAAGATGGACAAAAGTGAGTTATGACATATGAAATCCAAAGGATAAAATGGCTGAAGCAAGTATTGCCTTTACAGTAATAACATTGAATATTAATGGCTTAATCCCTGCAATCAAAAAGCATAGGCTGAGGAGTTCCTGGAAGATGGTGTCGGTTTAGATGGGCACTCTCTATCTCTCTCATGGAAGATGGCTGATTGGTGTCAGGATCCTGCCCGAGTGGTTTGTTCTGAGTCCATGGAGTGAGAACCTTAGGGACATTGATCTGGAGGGAGCTGGACAGTGAGGTGGATTGCTCAAGATAAATTCATGAGTTTTTCCCCAGCTGGAATTGTGGATGCAGACTGCTAAGCCCCACCCTCAGGGCAAAGGGCTACGGTGAGCCCGAACTCCTGCTGGCAACCTGGTGAGAAGGAGAATTCTCTGAGAGTGAGAGGGTTCTGGCAGAAGGTGGAGAGACATTTCCTTTCTGTGGGTTTGGCTGCCTGAACCCCCTTGCAGCTTTTGGGAGCAACCCAGCTGGCTTGAAGTGGTGCTGGACTGGGGACAGGCAAATCTGCTGTGGAAGCCTAATTTACCTAACTGCCCAGGGAGAGAGGCTTGGCTCGGGAGGGGGAAGAGCTAGCCAATTTTATAGCTCCGCTCTCAGTATCAGAGTTTTGGCTACCCTGCGGGGGGGGTGGTCAGGCAGTGGAAAGTGTTTGATAAGTTTCCACAGCCTATTTAGGGTCCCCCTTGGCAGAGGGGGTTGTCCAGAAGAGGCCTTCTTCTTGGTCCCTTATTTCTCCAAAAAAAGGAAAGGTTACTTAAAAAAAATTAACATGATTTAATCTCTAAAATCTGCCTCAAAACCTGCAGAGAGAAGCCTGTTGAGAGGCTCCACAAGGGTCCAAGAGGGAATGCTGATCTTCCTTAGCTTTGTTTGATTGCTTGCTTGTGTGTTTGGTTGGTTTTTCTTGGTTGGTTGGTTTGTTTCTTGCATTTCTTTCCTCTTTCCTCCCCAGTCCCCTTTTTTTAGGTTCTGCTTGATTGTTTCTTCTTTGCTGTGCTGCTTCTTTCCTGACTTCCCGTTCTCTGTGTATATTGATTTTGTCTACCAACACTATCTTTTTTCCTTCCTTCATCTTTCTACCTTCTGCTTTCTGTTGTACTTCTTACATTCCACCTTTTTTCATTAGTCCTTAACTTCACAGGTGTCGGTTTCTATCTTGTTTATTTTGTTTCTTTCCTTTACTTAATTCTTTTTTATTAAATTTTTCCTTTCAGCCCTTTCATTACGTTTTTCTCTCTCTTCATCATTGAGGCCTTTTAAATCATTCTATATATTTTCCTCTATTTGATTTTTCATTCCATTGTAGGTACTCCATTTTTTTGTCCCTATCCTCTACACTGCCTACATGAGGTAAATATTCATTTTACTAAGTCTGATAGGGCCCCTCTTCTAAGTTTTATCAATATTACTATTATCCTTTCTCCTTTCTTACCTCTTTTGATTCCTCTGGACTTAATATTTTTCCTTCAAGAGAACGTAGAACAAAGTAAAGAAATAGAAAAAGAAGAACAAAGTGTCAAAGAGAAAACTTAACACACACACTGAACCACCAAATAAAACTCTAGAGCAGAGAGAGAAGCTAATCAATGGAATAAATCCATCAAGATAAAATGATGACCAGAGAGCAATAAGAATTTAAAAACCATACTGAGAAACAGGAAGACATGGACCAGTCCATTGAACAAACTAAAAACCAGGAAGAGATGCAGAACATCGAACAACTAAACAAAGCTGTCCAAACAAATAGCATGGACCAACTTAATGAAGTGAATGAAGAGATTAAGGATATTAAGAAGACACTGGGAGAACATACTGAAGAAATTATAAACATATGTAAAAAGATAACAGATATGATGGTGATCAATGGCACAATCCAAGAAATCAAAAAGATGCCGGATTCACATAACAGCATATTTGAACAGGTAAAAGAAAAAACTAGTGATGTAGAAGACAGTACAACTGAAATCAAACAGATAGAACAGAGAGATAGAAAAAATCCAGCAGAGACTTAGGGATTTAACCAACAATGCAAAATGCACAAACATATGCATTATAAGCATCCCAGAAGGAGAAGAGAGGGGAAAGGGAACAGAAGCAGTGTTGGAGGAAATAATGGCAGAAAAATTCCCAACCCTATTGAAGGAGATGGATGTACATGTCCAAGAAGGACAGCACACCCCAAACAGTATAAATCCCAACAGTCCTACTCCAAGACACATAATTATTAAAATATCCAATGCTCAAGACAAAGAGAAAACACTCAAGGCAGAAAAAGAAAAGAGAACCATCACATACAAGAGAAGTACAATAAGATTAAGTGCTGATTTCTCATCTGAAACCATGGAGGCAAGAAGACAGTGGTATGATACAGTCAAGGTACTAAAACAAAACAAAACAAAACAAAAAAAACGTCCAGCCATGGATTCTCTATCTAGCAAAGCTGGTATTCAAAATGATAGAGAGTTCAAAATATTCACAGATAAACAGAAAATAAGAGAGTATGCCAATAAGAAACCAACACTTCAAGAAATACTAAAGGCAGCTCTGCAGGTTGAAAGGAAATAAAACAGGAGAGAGAGAGAGTTGGAGGAGCATGTAAGAACATCTAAAAACACAAAAAGAGAAATAAAAACAAAATATGACATACATAAACCTTAAGGAAATAGGGCTGTTGTAAGAAATTCATTGTGACTGATAACACTGAATGTTAATGGATTAAATTCACCAGTCAAGAGACACTGATTGGCAGAATGGTTAAGGAAATATGATCCACCTATATGCTGTCTACAAGAAACCCACCTTAGACCCAGGGATTCAAGGAGGCTGAAAGTGAATGGCTGGAAAGCAACTTTGCAAGCAAACAATAACCTGAAACGGGCAGGAGTAGCTATTCTAATATCGGACAAAATAGACATTAAATGCAAAATTATTGTAAGAGACAAAGTTGGACAATATATGTTAGTAAAAGGTTTAATCTTTCCAGAAGAAAGAACCATCATATATATTTATGCACCTAATCAAGATGCCTCAAAATACATGAGGCCATCACTATACATTAGTAAAAGGGGTAATACTTACAATCAGAAAGAACAATCATAAACATTTATACACCTAATCAGGGAGCGTCAAAATACATGAGGCAAACACTGGAAAAATAAGTGGAGACATAAATGCCTCTACAATTATAGTGGGGGACTTTAATACACAATTATCACCATTAGACAGAACATCTAGACAGAGAATCCATAAAGAAACAAAGACTCTGAATAATATATTAGAGGATCTGGACCTAATAGACATATACAGAACACAATACCAAATAGTGCATGATATACATTCTTCTCAAGTGCACAAGGATCATACTTCAAATAGACCACATATTAGGCCACAGAAAACCTCTCAATAAATTCAGAAAGATTGAGATTATACAAAGTAATTTCTCTGACCACAATGGAATGAAATTGTAAATCACTAAGGGCCAGGGAACCAGATTAGGCACAAAGACATGTAAGTTAAAGAACACACTCTTAGACAAACAGTGGGTCAAGGAGGAAATCTGAAAAGAAATCAGTAACTACCTTGAAATGAATGAAAATAACAACACAACTTATCACAACCTATGGAATCATCCAAAACTGTACTGAGAGGGAAATTCATAGCTATAAATGCATATTTTAAAAAAGAAGAAAGAGCTAAAATTGATGCCCTAACTGCACACCAGGTGGAATTGGAGAAACAACAACAAACTAACCCCAAAGGAAGGAGAAAAAAGGAAATAACAATGATTAGAGCAGAACTAAATGAAATAGAAAATAAGAAAGCACTAGAAAAAATAAACAAAACCAAAAGCTGGTTCTTCGAGAAGATCAGTAAAATTGACAAACCCTTATCAGACTAAAAATGAAAAAGAGAGACCAGCTGCAAATACACAAAATAAGGAATGTGGAAGGGGATATCACTACTGACCCCAAAGAAATAAAGAGTATCATAAGAGGATACTTTGAAAAATTATATGCCAACAAGAATGATAATTTAGAGGAAATGGACAAATTCCTAGAAAGTCACAAGCAGCCTACATTGACAAAAGAAGAAATTGATGAACTCAACAGTACAATTACACCTAAAGAGATAGACTCAGTCATCAAAAACCTCCCAAACAAGAAAAGCCAAGTACCAGACAGCTTCACAGTTGACTTCAACCAAAGATTCTGGAAAGAGCTAACACCAATCCTGCTTAAGCTCTTCCAAAAAATTAGAAATCGAAGAACGTTGCCTCACTCATTCTATGATGCTGAAATTACCCTAATACCAAAGCCAAACAAAGATACCACAAGAAAGGAAAATTACACACCAATTACTCTAATGAACCTAGATGCTAAAATCCTCAACAAAATACTTGCTAAACGCATTCAACAACATATCAAAATAATTATACCCCATGACCAAGTGGGTTTCATCCTGGGTATGTAAGATGGTTCAACATAAGAAAATCAATCAATGTAATACAACACATAAACAGACTGAAAGAAAAAAAATCACATGATCATCTCTATAGATGCAGAAAAAGAACTCAACAAAATACACCACACTTTCCTGATAAAAACAATGCAAAAGAAAGGAATAGGAGAAAACTTTCTGAACATGATAAAGGGTATATAAGAAAAACCCACAGCTAATATCATCTTCAATGCTGAAGTCCTAAAAGCCTTCCCTCTGAGGTCGGGAACAAGACAAGGATGCCCACTATAACCACTCCTGTTGAACATTGTCTCAGAAGTACTTGCTCCAGCACTACGGAAGAAAAAGATATAAAAGGCATCCAAATTGTAAAAGAAGAAGTAAAAATTTCATTATTTACAGATGGGATGATCCTATACATAGAAAGCCCTGAGAAATCTACAACAAAGCTTCTAGAACTTATAAAGGAGTTCCGTAATGCCACAGGCTATAAGATCGATGTTCAAAAATCAGTAGCCTTTCTGTACTCGAATAACAAGCAATCTGAGGTGGAAATCAAGAAAAAAATACCATTTATCAATAGTAACTAAAAGAATCAAATACCCAGGAATAAATTTAACTAAAGATGTAAAGGACTTTTATACAGAAAACTACACAACACTGTTAATGGAAATCAAAGAAGACTTAAATAAATGGAAGATTATTATCTGTTCATGGATAGGAATAATAAACATCATCAAGATAACTATTCTACCCAAACTAATCTACAGATTTAATGTAATCCTAATAAAAATCAAAACTGTATTTTTTAAGGAATTGGAGAAACTAACTACAAAATTTATTTGGAAGGGTAAGAGAACCCGAATCCTGAAAGACATCATGAAAAATAAAAAGGAAGTTGGAGGTATCAAACTACCTGACTTTAAAACATACTACAAAGCTACAACGGGACAAAAAGGCATGGTATTGACACATGAATAGAAATACTGACCAATGGGACTGAATTGGGAGTTCTGATATAAATCCTTGCCCATACAGTCATCTGATACTTGACAAGGCCAACAAGGCCACTCAGTTGGGAGAGAATGGCCTCTTCAACAATGGTGCTTGGATAACTGGATATCCATATCCAAAAGAATGAGAGTGGAACACCATTTCACACTTTGTACAAAAATCAACTCAAGATGGATCAAATATCTAAATATAAGGGCCAAGACCATAAAGATCTTGGAAGATAATGGAGGGAAACATCTATAGGACCTTTTAATAGGAAATAGTTTCATGACCTTCACACCCAAAGTACGAGCAGTTAAAGAAAAAATAGATAAATGGGATCTCTTCAAAGTTAAAAAAATTTGCACCTCAAATGACGTTATCAAGAAAATCAAAAGGCAGACTACCCAATGGGACAAAATATTTGGTAATCATATATCTGATAGGAGCCTAATATCCTGCATGTATAAAGAAATCCCATACCTTGAAAATAAAAAGACAAACAGCCCATTTTAAAAATGGGCAAGTGACCTGAAAAGCCACTTCTCCAAGGAAGAAATACAAATGGCTAAAAAGTGCATGAAAAAATGCTCAACATCGCTACTACTAGGGAAATGCAAGTCAAAACTACAATGAGATACCATCTTACACCCATTAGAATGGCAGCTATTAAAAAAACAGCAGACTATATGTGTTGGAGAGGATGTAGAAGATTGGGAACCCTCATCCACTGCTAGTTGGATTGTGGAATGGTCCAGCCACTGTGGAGGACAGTTTGGAGGTTCCTCAAAAAACTAACTATAGATCTTCCTTTTGATACAGCGATTCCACTGCTGGGTATATACCCAGAAGAATTGAAAGCAAAGACACGAACAGATATATGCACACCAATGTTCATAGTGGCATTGTTCACAGTTGCCAAAAGTTGGAATCAACCCAGGTGCCAATCAAGAGATGAATGGATAAACAAATTGTGGTACATACATAAAATGGAATATTACTCAGCTGTAAGAAGTAATAAATTGCTAACAAATGGAATAACATGGATGAATCTTGAAGACGTTATGTTGAGTGAAGCAAGCCAGGCATTGAAGGATGAACAGTACATGACCTCACTGAAATGAATTAAGGAAATTGAGCAATCTCTGAGAACTATTGTCTGAAAGACAGGTTTACAAGAAAGAGAAAGAGAAAAGACAGTTTTGAGCCATCACCAATAGGGAAATAATCTATGGTAAAGTGATAGAGTGTAGTTGCGTATTGAAGGGATAGGAGAGGTGGGTAGAGATATTATTGGGTTTGGTGGCGCATGCTTGAAAGATGGGTAGATTGGGATGGGTGGGTTAAGATACACAGGATACTGGGGGGAAAGATGGGAGAGGGACCAGGTGAACACTTGGGATTTGTGGGTATAAGGTTGAAAATACAGAGGTGGGAATGCTCTTATGGCAATATGATAAGGTAGTGTCACTGGTTTAGCATGTTGGTTGGTGGGGCATTTGGGACAGGGCGCATCTGGAGCAGGCTTCTAGGGAGTGTGTGAGTGTTCATCCTGTCATAATGTGTTGTTTCAGTCGGTGGAGACCCACCCAATGAGTGGGAAGGAGATGGACTCTCATCATTGGGAGGACCAATTTGCTCAGAAATAGACAGGTGGGAGTCTCTTAAAAGCAAGGGCAGTTCCTAATAGGGGAGGACAAACCAGTGTGTCAAGACCTCTTGTTGTATGTAACAATGAATCTTGTCATCCAATGAGTCAAGCCAGGGGGTCATCATGTGCCCCAGGGTGATGGAGAGGGAGGAAAAGAATAGATCAAACAGGGGGTATTCAGTTGTCAATGGAAATATTTTTCATTACCTTACAGTGATGGACACAGAACATGGTAAATATCATCAAAATTTATAAAAGTGTACCATCTAAAATGTAAACCATATTATAAACCACTGACGATGTTTAGTACATATGATTCACTATCTGTATATCAGTTATAACAATGCTACCATCCACATACAGAAAGGTTTTAAAATGGAGTGAGGAAAGGGGGAGGACGTTGGGTATATGAGAGTCTCTTGTATTCTGTGTGAGACTTTGTTGTGACCTAAAACTTTTGAAAATTAAATGAAAAAATAGTGAGACATTGGGGATTGAGAGGGGTAAGGTGCCACAGTACAGAGTGGACACCTGATATTGAAATGATAAGAGTCAAAATGTCCAAAAAAAATTTTTTTTTAAATTTTCCCCAATCTTTGAATAACTCAATCCTTTAATTTTATTTTTTTAAGTTTTCATGTATTTTATCTCTTACATGTAAACATCATTATTATTTCATTTTCCTATTAATTATATTTGGCTGTTCCATTGGTTTCATCTTTAAAGAAGGTTTGAATCACAGAAGGGTTACAACTGGGGCAAGAGAGGATTGTTGGTGGGGGGTGTCAGAGATGGGGGGGTGCATGGGAGGAAGTTCACCTGAACATATATAAAAAGTATATAAAACTGTTGAAATGCTCATGGGGCATGGTCACAGTGGGTGGAGAATCACTCAATAAATAAGAGAATACTGAAATCCCACCCTGGAGAGTTCTGCCACATTCTCCCAGGGAGCAGCAACAGTCCCCCAAATGTAGGGACAGTGTCTGGCAAAGGGGGATGATCCACTTATGGTTTCTTGTTATTGATGATTAGCCTTATGAGTCTTTGCTCTTGAAATTGAAACTTAGCCTATTTATGAGATGCCTAAGGGTTGCCTCCTGAGAGCCTCCTTGTTGCTCAAATGTGGCCTTTCTCTAAGCCAAACTCAGCATATGAATGCATTACCTTCCTCCCAGCATGGGACATGACTCCCAGGGATGAGCCTCCCTGGCAACGAGGGATTACTAACAAGTGCCATTGAGCAATATGACTAGGAAAAGGCATCGAATAAAAGAGGGAAAGGTAAAGACAAATGAGTTCATATGGCTAAAAGTCTTCAAAGTGAGTCGGGATGTCATCCCAGAGGTAACGCTTTTCCACAGCTCAGTAAGACCTCATAGGCTTCCCATGTGGATATCACCTCAGAGGGGCTCCTGAGGGCTCTGGAGACACCCAGGTCCTATATCAAGGTGGATAGCCCCATGTTTGTTGCCTTATCAGTGGGCCCTACTTTGGAATCCTTGCTCCTAAGAGTGACAGAGTTGGACTCAAATGTCTTCCCTGCACATGGTCCATCTGTGTCTTCTATTCAAACCTATATGTGATGCTGGAGTTTGTAGGTGTACTTCCAGAGACTGGAGCCTTTGGGCTATCCATGTGCCATCTGGGCCTGGAATCTCAGTGTAGCTGCAACTCCTACTCTACAGCTCAATAGACTCACCCAGGAAAACTGGTGGGGCGATGATGATGGACAATGGCCATCCCAGGGAATGGAGAGTGTCTGCAGCTTCAGGCAGGATAATCCCTCCATCTTATCCATGGGATATATGCCTCCTCTCACTTGGAGGTGGAATGGACATCACCATCCCAGACCCCACAGGATTGGGGGAAGAGCTATGGACTAGAGTGGAAATACAGGTATTCTGTTATAGACGTATTGTGATTCAAGCAATGGAAGAAATTTCAACTTTAATGTGGAGGCAGTGGCCACTGGTCAATTTGGGGGCAGGGAGAGGGAAAGGCAGTCACAATACGTTTTTTTTTTTCGGTACTTGGGAATCATTGTAAGTTACATTGCAATGACAGATATAGGTCAGTTTATGTCATCATATACCATGCAGAACTGTGTGGGAGAGAGTGTGGTCTGCAATGTGAACTATGGTACATGCTTAGTGGCAAAGGCCGAAGATGTATATATCTGTTGCAGGTGATGTGCCACACTAATGAAGGATATTTATGTGGGAGGTTGTGGGAGGTGTGGGAGGTGGGGCATACAGGAATCCCTATAATTTTCTTGTAACATTTATGTAATCTAATTATCTTTTAAAAGATAAAAAAATATATTATATATAAAAAAAAGGTGTAGGCTTACAGTATGGATAAGAAAACATGAGCCATCCATATGTTCTCTGCAGAAGTCAGAGAAAATAGATTTTAAATGCCAATAAGTGATAAGAGATGCAGATGTCCAATATATAATAACAAAAGGGGCAATCCACCAAGAAGGAGTAACAGACCTAAATATTTATGAACTTAACCAGGGTGCTTCAAAATACATACAGTAAACTCTGGCAAATCTGAAAGTAGAAACTGACATCTCTACAAGAATTGTTGGAGTCTTCAATATGCTACTCACATAAATAGATAACAGAACTAGACAGAAGATAAAAAAGAGAGAGAATGTGAAACATATAATGAATGACCTGACAGATATATACAGAACATTGCACCCCAAATCTGCAGGTTATACTTTTTTCTCAAGTACTCATGGATTCTTCTCTAAGAGAGACCATATATTGACACACAACACAGCTCTCAATACACTTAATAAGATTGAATTTATAGAAAGCACCTTCTCTGACAATAATGGAATGAAGCCAGAAATCAGTAATAGTGGGAAAACAGAAAATTTGCAAATGTATGGAGGCTGAACAAAACACCCCTAAAAAATCAGTTAGTTAAAGAAGAAATTGCAAGAGAAACTCGTGAAATTCTGGAGACAAATGAAAAGGAAAACACACCATATCAAAATTTTTACAGCAAAGGCAGTGCTGAGGGGGAAATTTATAGCCTTAGATGTCTGCCTTAAAAAAGAAGAAACAGCAAAAATAAACATCTAACTGAAAAACTGGAGAAACTAGAAAAAGAACAGCAAACAACTCCAAAGCAAGAAGAAAGCAAGAAAGCAAGAAGCAAGAAAGCAAGAAAACAAGAAAGCAAGCAAGCAAGAAAGAAAGAAAGAAAGAAAAGAAAGAAAATGAAGAGTCATGCAAAAATAAATTAAATGGAGAACAACAACAACAAAAATTCAAACAAAACCAAAATCTGGTTCTGGAAAAAATTTAAAAAAATAAAAATATCAACAAACACTTAGCAAGATAACAAAGAAATAAAGAGAGAAGATGCAAATAATAATAATAAAAAAAAGATGACTAAAAGGGAGACATTATGTCTCCACCCCAGAGAAACAAAAAGAACCTTAAGAGGATAATATGACAGTCAGAGGCTTCTGCATCATTAAGTGTACTTTAAAATTACAGTGGTTGAAACAGCATGATATTGGCATGAAGATTAACACCTTGATAAATGGAATCAAATTGAGAGTTCAGAAATAGACCCTCAATTCTTTGGTCAAATGAATTTTCATAAGCCTACCAAGTCCAGTTTTCTGGGACAGACCAGTTTCTTCATAAAATCGTGCTGGGAGAACTAGATATTAATAATTAAAAGAATACAAATAGGACCCCTATCTCACTTCCTATTCAAGAACTAACTCAAAATGGATCAAAGACATAAACATAAAAGCCAGGATTATAAAATTCCTAAAAGATAATTTAAGAAAACATCTACAGGTCCTTGAGGTAGGTGGGGTTTTTTAACGTTACACCCAAAGCACAAGCAACAAAAGAAAAAATAGATAAATTGGGCTTCCTCCAATTAAGCTTTTCAGAACCCCAAAGGACTTTGTGAAGAGGTTAAAAAGGCAACCTACTCAATGGCAGAAAATATTTGGAAATTACACATCTGACAAGAGACTAATATCCATGATATATAAAGATAGCCTAAAAATCAATGATAAAAAGTCAAATGACTTAATTAATAACAGGCAAAATGCATTCCTGGTTCCTTCTCCCGGTGAACAGCATGCTCTGTCAGTCTCCTCTTCTGCATTCTTGGTCACTGCCTTGTCTCTTGTTTGGATGCTCCCATGACCCTGAGAGCCCAACCAGGGGCCTCCTGGTGGCGTGCATGGCGGCTGTGGGGATCTGGGAAAAGCTGGGAGCCCACGGTTACTGCGAGTGGAAGAGACACTGCCCTGCTGCTAAATGGGCCAGGAGCAATCCTTCACCCAAGAGGCAGGAGAGGCCGGGGCTGTGGCATCTGCCAACCAGGAGCTTTCCCTTCCTACTCTTGCTGCTGTTCCTGTGCCTCCAATGAGCCGGAGGATATTAGAAAAATGAGAATAAGTAGAACAGCTCATGGAATGGAGTTTCAGGCGCTCAATCTTCCAAATGAATGGTGACAAATTCTGAAAGGCACCACCTCATAGCTATTCTATGATTGCTATGCTCAGTGCTCTTCAGCCTCAGTGACAGTGTTCTGTGTAAAGGTAAGCTAATAAAGAATATCAAATACTGACTAACTCATGATGCTATTCATCTGCTTTTTGTAACAAACTCTTCTTCAGTATGGTGGGCTATGGTGAGTGGACAGATGTTTTTCAACATCTTATAATGAACTCTTCTCCTACATTCATGCATTTTCTCCAAATGGCAGGCCCCAGATTGCTGATACATTTGCCCTTCAAAGAATAGGATTTGCAGCTGAACAACTAGCAAAATGTGTTGCTGACAGAACAGATGTTCATATTCATGTCTTCAGATCACCCAATAATTCTGGCAACATTTCTTTGGCCCAGTTTGTGTCACTTGTTTGCAGTTTGCTTTGTTTAAGAATTCATCTGTAAGAAGACTGGTTGGGCCATGGTGTCTCTGTGTATCGTCTTTGCTATGACTTCTGGCCAGATGTGGAATCATATCTCTGGGGCTTTCTGTACACTCATAAGAACCCTCACAACAGACAAGGGAGCTACATTCATGGAAGCAGCCAGGCTCAATTCGAGGTTTAGTCACATATTTTTCTCTTACTGCATGCTGCTATCACCATGGGAATGATTCTTCTAAATGAACTTGCAACCTCTAAAGGAGATGCTGGAAAAGACGAATAATTTCCCTAGTGGGATTAGGACTGGTGGTATTCTTCAACCGTTTCCTGTTTTCAGCATTTCTTTCCAACTACCACAGCTGTCGTTACAGCTTTTTAATTAAAGGAAGCCAAGTGGGATTTGCATAAAGCAAATGTTTACCATGAAGATAAATTTCCTAACATTATACTGTTCATTTCTTTTGTTGACTGTGATCGTCTATTCTTGTACAATTTTTTACATGTGCTTTTTGCTAGTAGTTTTAATTTATCAATATAGATGGTAAAATTTAATAACCTATATAGGAAACATGAAAATGTTTTTCAAGCCCATTATAAACAGTATATGCTAGAGGATTAAAATAAACATGAATGTATTATGGGGAAAAAATGGGCAAAAGCCCTGAATAGACATTTTTCTTAAGAAGAAAAATAAATGGTGAAAAAAAGCATGAAAAAATTTCCAACATTACTGCCTAGTAAGGAAATGCCAATCAAAGATACAATGAGATATTTCACACCTATTAGAATGACCACTATTAACAAAACATAAAACTATAAGTGTTAAAGTTGATGTGGAGTAATTGGAATACTTATTCATTGTTGGTGGGAATGTAGAATGGTACTACAACTGCAGAAGTATGTTTGGCAGTTCCTAAAAAAGTTAGAATTACATCTACCATGTGACCCAGCAATACTTCTACTAGGGAATGGAAAGCTGAAATTTAATCTGTGCAGAATTGGTAAAAAAAAAGTGGTTTGTAAATATTTGGAAATGAATAGTAAGGTGAAATCACATCATAGGATTTGTAATTAGTAGTGCTAACATAAGAGTATGGTAGTGGTAATTTGTTTGTTTTCTTTTCTTTTTTATTGTAATGAAAATGCTTTAATATTGATTGAAATGGTGAATGCACAACTCGATGATTATACCAAATGCCAATGACTGTATTCTTTAGATAAATTATAAGGTTTATAAAAGAATAAATTCATTGGGTAGGTTTTGAGAAACTATCCATTTTTCCCAACACCAAATGATGAAACAACTATTCTTTCATCACTGAGTGGAAAAGGCAAACCTGTCAAATATCAATTATCCATAGATATGAATGTTTATTCCTGAACTCACAATTCAATCCCAATGGTCTGTATGTCTTCCCCATACTAGTGTAATGATATTTTGATAGGACTTCCCCAAATTAGAAAAACACATGGATTTGCACATCCATGAAGTTCAGAGAACCCCAAACAGGATAAACATGAAGAAAAGTGCACCCCCTCATATATTCTTCACACTCTTAAATGTGACAGATGAGGGGAGAGTTCTCAAAACTGCAAGACAAAAGTATAAGGGAGTACCAATGAGATTCAGTGATGGATTGTCATCAGAAACCATGGAGTTCAAAAGAGAGTGGGTTGACATACTTCACATGCTGAAAGAAAACAACTGCCAGCCAAGAATTTCAGAACCAGAAGAATTTCTTTCATAAAATGATGGAGAGATTAAGACATTCTGAGATAAACGAATGCTAAGAGGTCATCACCACTAGACATATTCTATGAACAATACAAAAGGGATTTCCTAAGAAAGAAAGGAAAGGCCCTAGAAAGTGGTTCAGTGTGGCATAAAGTTATGAAGATCTAAGGTAAAGGTAACTATTGTAATTATAATCACCTTTATTATTAAAGTGTGTTGTTTGTTTTATAACTCCACTTCTTACTTCCTGCACATGCTAAAATGCAGATGCATAAAAAGTAATGGTAAAGCTATGTCTTGGACATAAAATGTACAAAGATATAAGGGGTGACAAGTAAAAACATGTGGTGGGAAAAAGCGATATAGGAAAAATATAGGTGCATGATATGGAAGTAACATTGATGTCAAAACAAATATGATTGTTCTATACTTATGATGTGAAATTTTAACCTCATCATAACCACAAGGAAAAGAGATGAAAAATATATCTAGATAAAAATGAGAAGATGCTCAATATGCTACAACACAAAAATTCAAATATATATAAAAGTAAGCATTAGTGGAGATCTAAGATGGCAGAGTAGGGAATGACAGGCTGTATTCCTCCTCTAGAAATTGTTAGAAGATAGTTAGATTTACCTGAGAGAAGGGAAACCATGGGATGTGGGGGCAATTGGAGAGGGCAGCTAGAGGTGGGGGAACCACTTGTGTAGGGTAGAGGGAAGCTGTGGGTGATAGGGTAGGCAAACCAGCACGCAACCAGCTCAGAGAGAGAGGCAAGCTGGGGATTTAATTTTGGCTAGCAGATCAGCTCTCAGACAATTCAGAGAGTGAGGAAAGACACCAGGCAACTAAGGGTGTGTCCTGGTGCCCAGCAGGCTCTTGAAGTGTGGGAACTATGGTGCAAACAGGTGTAGAGACCAGTACCCATCCATTTCAGAGTTACAGTGGAGTAGGGTAGGAGGGTTTATAGAGTGGACCAACTGGAACTCAGGCAATTTCTGGGAAAAGGAAAAATG